>CM065661.1:17427114-17527114 GCA_033220385.1 Triplophysa yarkandensis | reverse complement strand
GTTTTGATATTTGCATTAGAACTGCAGTCCGTGTTTTTGAATAAGTGTATTTCCTCTTCTCATATTTGTGTTCCGGCATGTTGAAACACACTCTAGTATCTGACGAGTATGAGAAGTAGATAGATGTTCCCTCACTAGTGAATAAATATTGACTCAGGGAGTATTACTGCTGTTCTCTGGAGAGAAACAGGCATAAGAAAACTCTGGGATTGTAGATCGATCTCTTGAGAAATCCAGGTTTCAGTCTAATAACATCAGACTGTGTGTGCCTTCCTTATAGTGAAAAACCCATCTCGCACAATTCTTCATCTTCAAACGTTCTGTCTGCGTCTGAGAGGTTTGGAGATATTGAGATTCAATGTTGTAGAGCTAAAGGGATACCAGGAATAAATGTCTTTCATTCTTCAAACAGACAGAGAGCGTACATGTGTTCTAAAACGTACAATATTACAATTTTCTGAATGATCTCAATCAGGATGTTTGGACCAGGTGAAATGCAGATAACTTCTGATCTTGAAATCTATTTCTGCTCAAAATGTCTGTTTTTATCTGCAAAACGTTCATTAAAGGAACACATTTTCCTGGAACACAAGCGATTGTGATTTCTTATATACAGAAGCAACACTAATTTCATACTTTAGGCCTTTTTCTGGCTTTAGTTTGACATTAAACGGCTCTGCTAGATTTGTGTATAATCTTTGGTTTTGTTTTCTGTTTTATCCAAGGAGGAGAAAGTACTTCCTTGGTCATGAGTATGTCTGAAATAACATTTTGTAGAATATTGTAGAATAATACTGTAACGTTGAAGACATTAGGCACATTGTGTGGGTGTATGTACACACAGGAGCTTCTGACTAGACTATAAATATAAAACCATCTCTTCAAAACCTTAAACAAAACAAAAAACTCAATACTAACGTTTAAGTTGCTGTCCTAGACGAAAGTTTCCATAAAACAGTCAACCTTGAGATTTCTTTCATACGGTGTTTTGTGTTGCACTCAGATCTGTCAATGAGGAGCCGGATCACATGACAAAGAAAGCTTTCAAAATGCTGATTGACTGGCTGTCGAACCGAATTATGATTCAATTTTGATGATGGAACCTATTTGTTTTCTTTAAAAAAAAACATTGGGTAATGTAAAGAAGTACATGATTCAAGGAATAAGATTGTGTGAACAACCCAAATGTCAGACCGAGCATTATAATCCTAAGATGATGATTTGTCGGGATGCATTAATGCAATGTGGCTTGAGTAGGAGTGTGATGGTGATCTAAATTTGTATGGATCTTAGATCACAGGCACGAGGCCACAGAAAGCAATACAGCAGTATACCAAGGCCATGAATGCCATATTGCATTTATGCACAAGTGTAGAAAAATCACAAACAACATCAGTGTCTTTAAAACACTCCAATATTTCAAGGAATTCGGGGACTGCTTCCTTCTGCGCTGAATTCCAGGTCAGCAAAAAAACGTTAAACAGCCTCAACTACTAATCCTAAACGGTCACCTTTTTCAAAGTGATTCAGTGTTAAAGTTGAAGAGATAATGAGTCGTTATTGTGAGTGTGAATGACTGTGTGTGTGAAATGCGTGCAAATTAAAGACAGAAACCATAAAAACAACTCCCAAAGAATGCGTTTTCACTTTCCATTATTTTAAGGTCATTACACATGTTCACAGAAAGTCTCGTTATTTTTCTCATCTTTTAACATTGCGGTTCACAACTGCAGAAATTAAAGAAGAAGTCTCCCATTGACTTAAACTAAATTTGGCTAAAATCTGTGCACAGACCAAATTAACCTGGCTGTCGGCTCTCCCTATAGCATTACAACCAACTTGTTCAGGTGTGTAACACCACCTTGTGTAATAGTGAAGCGGTTTCCGTGATGTCTCTGGTGGAATATTGCGTGGCTCTTAGCCGATCAGACTTGAGAACCAGAAATAACTGTTGTTAATTCCCGTTATTGCAATCTCATAATTACAGTTTAGTTTTCGCAACTGTTTCTTGATTTTAAATGTCAACATGAATCAGAATAGAATGTTTAATTTCTGAATGTATGAGCAAGATTCACAAACACTTGCCGAAGCCACTTTCTTTTAAGCTTGACATCACCAGACCCTTCACATTCTTAGTGCAATTCGTAATAGAAGTCCCATGCTGTCGTTTGACTCTGAGAACATTTACATTTACATTTAGGCATTTAGCAGACGCTTTTATCCAAAGCCACTTACAATAGTCGAGGAGACAATGAAGCGGTAAATAGCCGATACAACAATAGGTGAACAAGTGCTACAACAATGTTACCAAGTTACACAAAGCGGAATAAAAACATGTAGGTAGAAATTTTTTTATTTTCTCTTTTTTTTAGATAGAGTGAGTAGGTTAGAAAGAGTTTTTAGGTGTTTTTTTGAAGATAGAGACCGAGTCTGACAAGCGTGAAGCCAGAGGCAGATCAGATCGTTCCACCCATCGAGGAACTGAAGCAGAGAACGTTCCAGAGAGAGAGAGAGAGAGAGATAGAGATAGACCAGAGAGAGACCAGAGAGAGACCAGAGAGAGACAGAGAGAGAGAGAGAGAGAGAGACAGAGAGAGAGAGAGAGAGAGAGAGAGAGACCAGAGAGAGACCAGAGAGAGACCAGAGAGAGAGACAGAGAGAGAGAGAGAGAGAGAGACAGAGAGAGAGAGAGAGAGAGAGAGAGAGACAGAGAGAGAGAGAGAGAGAGAGAGATTTCTGACCCTTTTGAGCTGGTACCACAAGTCTCGGCTCATTTGCGGAGCGCAGAGATCTTGAGGGTCTATATCTTTGCATTAGTGAGTTAAGGTAAGTGGGTGCTGAACCGGTGGTGGTCTTGTAGGCAATGAGAAGACATTTAAATTCAATGCGAGCTGCTACAGGAAGCCAATGTAGTTTTATGAAGAGAGGTGTTACATGGGTGCTTTTTGGCTCCTTGAACACCACTCGTGCCGCTGCATTCTCTATCATCTGAGAAGCATCATAACAGAAACATAATAGGTAGCAAATGCAGTTCTATTGTTAGCTTGTGTTGTATTGATGATGATGATAAAACTTAAGCAGGATGTGGATAGTAAAATGTTCCTGATGACTCTAGGTGATGCTGCTGGGAGACTCTGCAGTGGGGAAGACCTGCGTCCTGGTGCAATTTAAAGATGGGGCCTTTCTGGGAGGCAACTTCATTGCGACAGTGGGTATTGACTTTAGGGTAAGACAGCAGTTCATTTGCTTCTCTTTTCCCAGCACATTTACATTTAACTTCTGATGTCAGTTTAAAGTGTCAGTTCACACAAGAAGGAACATACACTTATAATGTACACATCTTCATGCCATCCTTGATGCATATGACATTCTTTTTTCAGGTTAAGACAAACTAATCATTCAAATGAAGCATAATATGATATGGGACTTGGCTTCAAATAACACCAACAGTCACAGTTGATCAAATGACTCTTTTGGGATTCATTTGAAATGAAGGAAAACATTACTAAGAGAAAATATTTGAGTACATTTAGCCAAAAAGGCAAGAACCAATGAGATTCATAGTTATTGATGTCCCTCAGATGTGCGTGTTTTGGTTGCAGGATTGCTAAATAAGATAGAAACAGGTTTCCTCTTACAGACCTTCTTCTTGTATTTAGTTTAAAAACATGTCTTATACATTTGAGATGACATGACTGTAAATAAGCTTTGATTTAAAGTAAACGTCAGGATTGTAGCTCGTCAGTTATTTCAGTCATGTGCAGTCTGAGAACCGTTATTGAAGTAACTGTCATTCACATGATGTCGTCTCATCATTGGTGATGATACACTTACTGACCTTATGGCCAGCTGATTTCCCAAGTGGCTTCAAGATGACTTATTATTTGAAAGAAGACATAAGTATTACTTCATTATATTTGTTACTTTTTAGACATTTTATAATGTTGTAAAACATACTCCCAGTTAATTTCAATCTTGAAAATATTTTATGGAGCAGGTGTCCTTTTGTATTATGATAGATACAACGAGAACCCCTGGACTAGAGGAAATGCTTCTAAGATGACAGATATTATCGAGAATAAATAATCATCTTAGCTTATATAACAATAAACCTTTAGAAGAATAACTAAATCAGAAAAGAACAGCTTTATTTGTAACAATGTCACGGATCATTTCAATCTCATCCAAACATGTTTTCTGTTGCAAAAATGGTTCAGAATGTAATTCAGTCTTGTCGAAAGATGCGGCGATATCCCATCTGTACAGCAAACACATGTCTGTAAACATGCGCTGTTCATGTTTAGTGGCTGGTTATATAGATTTTCTTTAGAACCAGCAGCAGAAATATCTTATTTGTGACGTCAGTAGAACAGTAGGACAAAGGTCATACAATGAGGTTTATATAACATTAACTAAAACAATGGACCTCAGAGGAGAAGATCAAAAATGTTGTATGACATGAGAGACATGCTGTCGATCAGTCAGCTGTATGGACACTCTCTCATTGAGAGCTCTTAGATGTGTTTTACTGTCTTCATGTATCATTACGGTGTAAGTGAGTGAATCGATGTGGTTTTCTGAAGTGGTGTTGGTTGGCACAGCAGACACTCTGTCAGATGACTCCAGTCTTTGTGGCAATCTTAACATCTTTGAGTGTTCAGATATAACTGAGCGATCTGATGCTCATTCACGTTTCAGTCTAAATAAATGATTAACACATCGCCCCGGGGCACTCTGGGTCTCAAGCTGCATCTGCCACCCCTGGTTAACAAACATAACAGAAATTCTATAGCGGAATTGGCATTTACAGTACAAGAGCCATAAAATCGCTTTAAGAGTTTTGGTGTACAATTTTTTGAACAAGATATCATGTAAAGTTAATAAAGTAGCTTTTTTAATTCTGGAAAGGTTTAATATATACCATATTGGAAGACCTATTGACAGAAAGGCAATATACTAGACATGACTATAGCTATGTTTCCATCCAAAGATTCAAATTAAATTTATCCCAAAAATCACAAAAACATTCGCTAATAGTTCCTGTCCAACGAGTGTAAAATAACTAAATCAGCAGCAAATATCCTAAAGAAATGGTAGTTGCTCTGTAAGGAAATAGAAATGGACTTGAACTTGACTTTACAAACATTTTTTCTCAATGGATAATAAGTTTATTCTACTCAGCTATGCTCATTATTACGTTATTTAAGCGCATTTTCAAATTGTTTGCATTAAAATCCATTCCAAACGTCTTAAATATGCACTAAAAATAGGTAAATGGAAACATAGCATATGCTTTCAGAGATGTACTGTATATACACCATACCTAAGAATATATAGAAATGTACCGCCATGTTTCTACGTTAGCCCTAACAGACAAATACTGAACAGGTTTTGTAAATACGTTATATCCTGCAAATAAGAATTTTAGTCTTGCTCAGTCACTGTAGTGTTCCGAAATGGAGGGTTGAGCAAAGGATTGAGTCGTAACTTGACGTTCATAAAGCACCACTTCAATCTGTTGAATTTCACAACCTGGACCTTTAATTCTTACTGCATGTTTGAATTATACATTTGGAAATAAAGAATAATGACAAGTTGTGAAGAGATTTCGTCTGTATTGTCTTTCAAATAAATGTTGTCATTCAGCACGAATAGAAATGATGAGCAGATTGTTTGATTCAAAAGAATCAGTTATGGAATCTTTGCATATGTTGTGAAAGTTACGCAAGCCAATTTCCAACTTTCAAATCAAGAAACCCAAGGTGTCTTCAGCGTCTCGGAGACTTCTTAAATCCATGCATACTTTCATCAGCTGCCAACAATCTCTAAAATTAGGTTGAAATGAAGCGTGTTATCTGCAGCAGCACAGGCAAACAGTGAAGGGTTTCGCCACTGGTATTTTTTTGAATGGCACAGTGGCAGCATTATATGCTGAATCTATTTTGGGCTCTTCCTTGTAGCACTTGCTCAGCATGAGGATATGTGGGAGGCAGAGCAGGTCTGATGCCAGAGAAATGGAAAGCCATTACAACTAAATGATGGTTAAGGAGGATATCTGCTGGATGCACAGAGCCCTTTTTAAACATGTATGTTCATCACAAAGTGGTGGTTTAACAGGAAATCGTCAGCGGTTTTGGTTTTAACCAAAGGGTCTTGCTGGATCTAATACCAGGCCCGGTTTATAAATGATAGGTTTAAACGTCAGTAGATCCAGTTGATCTTTAGATTAACTTAAAGATACGTAATATCTTAAGAGGTTACATTGTTTAACCCACTGTAAAGCCAAAATACAAGAAAAGGCTTTAGACTAAGCAAAAGACATCACGACCACTCAACTTAAACTGTATAAAACATGTTCCCTGATAAGAAACTATTTAATGCATCCTACAACATCTATAGCCCCATTTAGTGATTCGTTAGCCTTCTTTTTCCTAATATTTTACTCTATTCTTTTGTTTAGTTTTGCTTAAGTTTTAGTATAGTTTTGTTTTAAATGTATTGTTTGTCAATACATTTTATTGCTTTAATATATACAAACAGTGACCATTAAACAACCATCTCACCATATCCAGATTTTCTGTCTATGTTATATATATTTTGTCATATTTCAGTAAGTGTTGTTCCGTACGTATGACTCACTTTTAATTACCAATCAAAAACCTGCATTCCCTGTCCATTTATTCACTGCAAGCTATAGTCACATGCTGTGCCGTCTGCATGTGGGCATCTAGAAAACAATTCACTTTTTGTCTTTTTTTTTCATAAAAATATTTTCAGTGTAGTAAAATTATACATACCGTTATGTCATGGCACCAAAATATTAGCAGTAAGTGCCAACACCAGTTAAATTCCATGGTCCCAATTCCTGGTACCAAAGCAAAACATGCGAATTAAACAACACATTATTTATTTATAATGATTTTTATTGGTGTAAATGTTTAAAATAATTGCTGTTTTATATACATTATGTATATAAGTTAATTGTGGAAAACCACATTGCTTGTCATGAATGTATTATTTCTAGCACCTGAGTACCTGATATACCATATCCAGAAATAAAACTTAGCATGTTTATTTTATCCCAGTAAAGTTATTTAAGTGTTAAACGGTTAGTATGGAAACTTGCTTGGATTACCATTAGGGCTAAAAAAAATGTAAAAATTTCCAAGAATAAAGAAATGTTTATTTTAATCATCATTAAACTTAACATGAACTACAACATTAATAACTCAACCACAAAAATGATTTAAAACCGCTTGAACTCAATTAGTAAAAGCAGATGTTTTCTCCTTTGATTATAAAATGTAGTTTGTTTCCTTCATGATTTGACTTCTCTGGGTTGAGCATCTCCGCTCATCACGTCTTAATGCGTCTTTGAAAAATTTCCATCTGAAAACTTGTAAAACAGGGCATGTTTCCATAATCGTACATTGATCATGTAATATCTGAACTTTTTACAAACGCTCATCTCTTCTCTTGTTTACCTTAGTGCTATATGTATGTGCGCAGATAAATGATTTCACCCACTTGTTACATTTGCATTATATCCGGTAATGTTAATATTTGAAAAAGTGCTGGTGTGGGTTTATAATTCCCACGTTTGCTCTTTTGTGTTTATCATAGCGCTCTATGTATGTGTGCTGATGCTGTTCCCTACTGCTAATGTTAGAGAGATGTCCAGTGCAAAGTCTGCGCAGCATCACGTTTCCGTCTATGTGCACTTATCAATGATATACCAACACAAGCATTTTTCAAATATGAACATTACAGGAATGAATGTGACGAGTGGGTGAAATTATTCTTCACGGTAAAAAAGGGACGCTTAATAGAGCGCGCATCAAGCACCTTTCACTTAGACTCCAGACTCTGATGTTCATCTTAAAAAAAAAAAACTCCATTACATTTACAGATTTAACCCTTGCAAACATTTTCAGTCTGTGATAGGAGGCCGGGCTCTTTTTCCATTAACTTAATGGAAGTCACCCAGGGACACTTTAGTATCCCTGTTCTAACATCTTTTGTGTTACATTAAAAATAAAAAACAACTTATAATACTTTAAACTTATGGACATTTACTTGTGTATGTAATTTTTTTTAAAGTAGTTTTATTATTCATTCAAAATAGACATTTTTGAAAACCATTGGTGCAACTATTTAAAATGAATGTTTTAACCATTTACTCTCAAAAACACAAAGCTACAAAAGTATATAAGTACACAAATTAAGAACAATCCTTTTCATGACGAAAACTGCTCATATTCATTTGTTTCATCTCTCTTATATATTTAGTAATATTGATAGATGTAAGGCAGCACATAAAGAGAATGATAGCATCGGACACCATTCACTATTCTGTCACTATTCTTCCTATACAACTTCTTTTCTACCAAATAAATTAGAAAACGACTCCCATTTTAGTTCCGCAAACAACAAACTCATAGAAGATATTTATTTGAAGGTCATGGCATGGCACACTGTAGTGACGTGTGCCCAAGTATGGTGTTCCATACTTGAAATTTGTGCTCTGCATTTAACCCATCCCAGTGTACACACACAGTAAGTGAACACACACACACTGTGAACACACACACACAGAGCAGTGGGGGGGATGGTGCATTGCTTAATATTTTATTTGAGAAGTCAACATAATGCACTTGGTTTTTCTCTTGGCATTAGTGTGTATTTCATAACTGACTGTGAAAACCTTTTACCTACATCTTTCAGCTGAAGTGGTGCTTTAAGTTTCATCTACAGACAAAAACCTGTAAACATAAGGACAATGATCAACTAGTAAAAGCAGATCAACCTTGCTCTGACTCCTGAGACTGTCTCTTTCCCCTCTTTTCTTCGCTAGCTGAGGACCATGTTGAAAAGATGTCCTCTTACCAGCCGACTACCTGTCCACTGGATCCTATATCCAACCATCATTTTAGGGCTATCTCTTTATCGGTCGGGCCTGCTCTCACCCACATTTATTCATCTCTAAACTCTCTTTGAAATCTGCAGAAAATATTAAGAGGCTCTCATCCCCCACTCTGGAGAACTACAGACTGGTGTCTCTCTTTGCCTTCAGTGGCAAAACTCTTGAATGTGTCATTTTCTTCTGGCTCTCCTTGTTCCTTAATCAGAACAACCTCCTGTACTGCAACCAGTCAGGCTTCAAGAGTGGGCACATCACTGAGACCGCTCTGCTTTCCATTGTTGAAGCACTAGGACTGGCAAGGGCAGCCTCTTAGTCATCCGTTCTCATCCTGCTTGATCTTGAGCTGCTTTTGACAACGTTAACAACGGCATCCTTTAGACTCTCAAGGCAATAGGTGTCTCTCAAACGCAATATATCTACACCGGTGTACATCAGGGCCCAGTGCTTACACCATTCGGGTTTGTGCTTGTTACTTACTTGGCAACGGCGTAAATGCCGACCATTAGATTCAGTGAGTTCTGAAAATATTCGGACCCTCTTCCGAGAGCTGGCCTTCTGGTCAAACTGAGCTATCGGGAGGGAAGAGCCTTGGTACTTACATGGAGGACTCCAAGATAATGAAATATAAGATTCTCTGATCTAATGATAACAAGATATCATTTTTGGGGCTTAATTTTAAGCGGTATGTGTTAAGAAAACCAGGCACTGCTCATCACCTGTCCAATAAAGTCCTAACAGGGATGCTTTTGTGATGGCAGCATCATGATGTGAGGGTGTTTTTCAGGGACAGGATGGCTTGTTTTGGTGGAGGGAAAAAAGAATGCGGCCATGTACAGAGATATCCTGGACAAAATCTTCTCCATAGAGCTCAAATCCACAGATTGTGCCAAGGGTTTACCTTTAAACAAGACAATGACCTGAAGCACACAGCTAATATGAAGAACGAGTGGCTTCACAACAACTCAGTGACTCTTCTTGAATGAATCTAACAATGATGTTTAACAGTAAAAGTTGTTGACGAACATGCCTTGATAGGATTAAACAATTTCTATATTTGAAATAATCTAACGCCCATCTAACAGTTAAGAGACCTATAAATATTAACAGTTGATTGATTTAAATACGATATTTTTATCAAATTTTACAGCTTGTCCCCCCTTACATGCGCTGTAATGTTCTTCCTGCACGAAATTCTTAAAATGGTATTACAGAACTAATGCTTAGATATTGGGAAAAATATGAATAATTCCATAAATTGGTCGTTATCTAGATTTTCCTACTAAAAGACGTCATCATCAGTGATAGACATGAAAGAACTGATTAAATCTGATACAGATTCGACTGTGCTTTTAGTATTTTTTTATATATCTGTATTAGTTTAAGTATCAGTAATCGTTCACATAAACCCCATATAAAATTCGTTTGAGCCCTGAGATTATAAGGCTTTTTAGAGTCACACGTATACACATTAGAATTTAGGGGTATGTTTGCTGTTACAGTGAACCAGTGGAGACATAAAACGGAAATTTTGTGTACCTAGTTTTATTTGAGTTTTCCATATTTCACACAACAGCGTTCTGTTTTCTCATAACATGCTATTTAAAATCTGTAGTTTTTCAGAAATGGTTGATTGACAATGTTTTTGAAATGCGATCCAACAGCGTTGGCGGTAAAACAAAGACGTTCAAGAAGCGTAATCGGAGCAGACAGCCATAAACTTGAACCCATTTTGAAAACGACTGTCTCTCAATTCCCAGTCTTAATCATCAGAGCGATTTTGTTGGGGGATTCGTCATCTTTCTGCCGATTGGAACAACAGTGAATGCTTGTCGGGTTTTGCCCTTGGAGAAACAATAAGAAATCTGAGTGTTCTCAAAAGCAGTTCGGTCAAAGGAAAGAAATTGAGTCGGATGATAAAACTGAGCCGAAGAACAATAAAGAAAAGTCTATGTGCTTATTGAAGCGCTTGATGTTCTTTGCTGTTCTCAGATTTTATTTATCCAAGTGGGACTTCCTGGAGGTGTATTAAGCAGGTTAAGCGTGTGTTTCCCCCTTTGTTAAATTTGCAAAACCAGTTGAATATTTTGGCACATATCCCTCAGATGTTACATTTTCCCATAGGATTGGTTTCCATGGTTCCTTCACTTTTAATATTTCATGTCAAACCTGTAGGAGTTGCTTCAGTGAATTATAAGATGATGTCAAGACTGCTGTTTCCACACAAGGCGAGTGTATGGGATTGAGCTTCTTAATGGACATCAAAATAAGTGTCTGTAAAAGCAGTCGATGTTATTAGGACCCTTGACTGGATCAGTACAAACCTTGTAGCTAAACAGGTTTTAATGAGCTACGTATCGTACACTTCTGCGGAAATGCGTTCACTCAAAAAAAAAAAAATGATGTGATCATTTATTCACCCTCTCGACAAACCTTTATTTTATTCGCAGAAAACAACAAATAATTTGAAGAAAGTTGGTAACTGCGAAAGTGTCCAATGACTTGGTTTTGAGTCAATACTATAGAAGTGAATGAACGGAATTGAAATATCATTTATTGCTTTTGTTTCAATGGACTGAATTGTACATCACGTCTGTCATGTGAGGGTGTATTGGAATTTCTCTGAACGCTGGTGACTATTACTCATCATACTAGATCTCACATCCATTTGTGCGATTGACGTTTTCTTTCATAATTGCGCTGCCATTTGCCGGAGGAAATCGTCTGACGAGTCTTGTCTTCTTTCAGAACAGAAGGTGGGATTTTAAAACATTCTGTTCAGAAAGGAAGTAACAGCCGACGTCAACAGGAAATGAAGTGGATAGCTGCTCTGTTATTTCATCTTCACTATATAATTAAGTCCAAGCTGAGAGCCTTACACGAAAGCAAATAGCGCATTGTACCAACTCACTTTGGATACATTGTTTCCGTGAATAACTAACCCTTCCGTGTTCATTGTGTTTGGCTTTCCGAACATGTGGTGGAAATGAAGGGTATACTGTGGTTTGTAATGGCTCTGTTTTCTCATGTTGTCTGTAGAATAAGGTGGTCACTGTGGATAACACCAAGGTCAAACTCCAGGTACATAAGCACATTTCAAAGAAAACGTTTGGCGTTTCACTTAATTTAAGGCAGTCCTTACAAAATTGTTCATGCACCATTTTTTCCTTTTGTCAGATTTGGGACACGGCAGGTCAGGAGAGATTCCGCAGTGTTACTCATGCATACTACAGAGATGCTCAGGGTAAATATGTTAATACATCACATTTCTTGCACACTTTACTGAGTGAATCATTTAAACATTTATGATTGAATTGATCTTAAAGTTTACAAACGAATTATAATTCATTCTCGATCAATTTTTATTCAATGTTATAAACGTTACTATAAAATGGGATTGTTTGTAGTACAGAATGTGCAGGGATGAATAGATAACCAGGGCTTAGCCCGGAGATATCCACAGGTGTGTTTAAATAAAGCAGAACCGCATACATATTTTTAAAGTGCTCAGATGCTTGAGCTGCCATGGCGTCTGTCATTGCTAAGCAACCTTGAGTACGCTCGCTGTGGAGACAAGAAGGTTCCGGCAAAGGATACATACATTTTCAGCATTTGTGTCAGACCACAAGTTGCTCTTTGTTTGAGCACAATTCCTGCATTTTTACTATAAATAAAACACAATTGCATGCAAAATGGATGAGATGATTTGTTTAGGGCATGGTAATAAAAAATCTGCTGGGCCCTTTGCCCAGCCCTTGCGCTGTGCCTTTAAGTATGTAGCCAATATTTGATAATGTATAATAAGCACATATATCACATCACAGATGCCCTTAAGGTTCTGTTGTATTTCTGTAATTGAGATTGTATGGTATGATTCTGACCTGCTGTTATGTCCATCACAGCTCTTCTGCTGCTTTATGATATCACAAGAAAATCATCTTTTGACAACATCAGAGTAAGACACAAACACCTTAAGGATTACACAACTCTCTGAAAATGTCATCTTCGATTGATCAGTTATGCAATGTAGTGTCTGATATTTCTCAACTTTTCCACTGCCTCTTATAGCTTATATATGATCTCTCTTCCTGTTCATAGTACCAGTGCTGCGTAGGCCCTATCTTTTGTCTTTACAACATTTATGTAATATTAAGTGACTTTCTTCTGCAGTACACAGAAGAAGATCCGTTAAAGGGTGTCAGTAACCAAACCGTGACGGTTTTCTATTTTATTTAGACACAAAACTAATGCAAATGAATGGATGAAAGTTACCAACATTCTTCAAAATATCTCCAGTTGTGTTCATATAGGTTTAAAATGATGGGAGTAAGTGACTGATATATTATCCATTTTTACTTTAGGTATATCTTAATTTTAATAATAAAGGAACATTTCTGATATGATTTCCAAACCTAAACTGTAAATTGAATACATGCGCATAAAATTGTATGCACTCACAAACAATGCACTCCTGCTCATTCTCTGGTTGTTGTTTGCTTTTAACAGTGTAATGTAAGAAGGTTTTTTCCAGTCCACTGAAGTGTGATTTGCATGTGTATTGCTATGTAGGCCTGGCTGACTGAAATCTATGAGTATGCACAGAAGGATGTGGTCATCATGTTGCTTGGCAACAAGGTAAGTGGGACTTCCTGAAAGAAGAGAAAAGAAAGACATGAGCAGGCCCCTTTTCAGATACAAAATAACGTACAAATGCATGCGCAAACACATGCACACGACTGCAAATGAGTTTCTCTGTATTTCTCTGCGGCCTCTCTGCATTTTATATGTGAGTTATATTGTGGGTGATGAATTTTAATCACACGCCCTTGCTTTCCTTTTCTCATCTTAATGCAGTGTGTGTTTATGGTTTGCACTGGATTAGATATTGCCACCTAATGGAAAGATCAAACCCATGAAACTTGCATATACTGTGCTAAGCATTGTATAATTGAATTAGTTGAAATACTACTTTAATAGTTCATTTGTGAACATTTCTAAAGTGAAACGGCTGTTTGAGAGAAATGTTTAGGTGTTATATGTTATATTAATAATATCAATTGTATTTCAACAGTCAGATATGGCGACAGAGCGGGTCATCACACATGAGGATGGGCAGAAGTTGGCTAAGGTATAAACTCAACACTATTTTCCATCCGTATGTGCAGTCACAACTGATCAGCCATTATAAAGCATGGCATAGCATTTAAAGCTTTTATTGTTCCTCTGATAAAGGAATATGGAGTTCCTTTCATGGAGACGAGTGCCAAGACTGGTGTCAATGTGGAACTAGCTTTCCAAGCAATAGCAAGGTAACAAATTTACATCATACAGCGTTCAGCACTCCTAAAATGTATCCAAAATCTCCACATATCAATAACACATCACAATTAAGGTTAACCTGTTTTCATTGCTACCGCGTTAAAATGTTTTGTCTATAAAATTAAAAACATTATTATAACATTGTTTATTAATTGTTTTTATACAAAACATCATATTGTTGTTGGTTTGCATTAATATCATTGATATAGGTGAAAACAGCTTTCTTGCTTTTCATGTTGTCTAAAGTGACACTCAAAAATTACATTTCCGTCATCAAACCTGAATGACTTTCTTTGTAGAACACCAAATAAATATTTTGACGAAAAACTAACTTAACACATGTGGCACACATTCACTACTATTGTATGGATATAAAACCAATTCCTTGGTCAACAGGTGCCTCCAACATTCTTTAAAATATAATTCAGGATTTTTAAATAGGATTTTCATTTTTACTGTTGTAATATAAAAAACAGCACACCATCAAAGCTAGAACTTTTTGCAGTTACATCTTGATTTTGTGGGCATTTTGTTTTAGGATTCATTTATATTTAACACAAGGTTTTATTTGTTAACCTTGCACTACAGGAACTTAATAAATTAAACAATAATTAAAAGATGAATTGTTATTTCTAAATTTTTGTAGTGGGGCATTTTACATCCAGTCATGTTAATGATGCTGTCAAGTTCATTGGACACTGCACTGGCAAGAAAATCTTGATGCCCAGTCCAGACTATAACCATGAAAATGGGTTTGAGTATTAACAGAAAGTAGGAATCACCCATACTTAGGGTTAGGACTGCACTAGTCCAAACGAGTTTTGTGGTGGTAGTGTGTAAGTTATATTGTGATGTTTGGCCCACTGTATCTGTTGTGTAGTTATAAATGTGTTATAAATGTGTTATAAGTAAGATAAACATTTCCATGCAGAGAACTAAAGCACAGAAGTGCCCAACAGCCCCACGAACCCAAGTTCAAGATCCATGATTACATCGAGTCAAAGAAGCAGAAGTCCAGCTGTTGCGGTGGTCTCATGTGACACCCCTCTTATATCTGCAGAAGGATATTTGTATACAAAGATGTGTGTAAATGTGTATTTTTTCGATGTATCCACTCCCCCAAAGCCCTGTTTGCTTTATCGTTAAGGAATATACAGCCAAGTACTTCTGAAGGTACATTCAAGTAATAAGGGTTATAAGAGACGGAGTGTATTTATCCAGGTGTGTACAGGATCCAGGCGGATCTGGAGTGTTTGTTTGTTTGTGTTACGTGATTCACAGGCTTTTCTGATGGCTATGGTCTCTTCTCTGCATAAAGTATAAATGTTAGTATTAAATCAGTTGTATGCCACGCAAATGTGCCCTTACCCGAATGTGAGCTTGTGTCTGTAGAGTGTTTTATAGAGTGTTGAATTGTTTGCGTTTGTATGTTTACAATCAGTCTATACTGACTTGAAAACAATCATAGCACAGCCTGATTTATTCGGGCCTGAATTGATCTTAACATTTGTTTCTTGACTTTTGCCTGCCTTAACAGATATCAATTATGAAGTATACAGTATGAATCTGACACATAAATTAAGTTTAAAATGATATTTGGATTGTCACTTCATTCAAATGCTTGATGTTTGACATGAGTAATCACAAAGTGTCATCAGGAGATTTCTTGTCATGACATATATTCTATTCACAGCTAATTTGGGGGGTTTGGGTGTAATTTTTTCACATTAAATGCCACAGGGTGGCAGTATTATACACAGAATTATAAATAAGAGTGAGCTTAACAATTGAATTGTTGCCTTACTTTTCAGATTCATATGTGCCCTATAGTTGTAAGTGGAGTTATTTTATTGTACATTTTTGATAAAAGAAAAATAAGCAATGATAAAATGTGTGTGTGAATATTTCTCCTTGTAAGTTTCTTTGAATTATGAATAATAAATCAATGTAAAGGTGGTTTGATCTTTGTGTCATTGTCCTGTTAACTGCTTTGTTATACCTTGCACTTGTTTGCTGAATATTTGGAAGTGTATTGTAAACTTGTTTGGTGACTTTTTCCCATAAATGTACATAATACAACAATACAATTCATAACACATCTATTTTTAAAGCAGCGTAGGCTAAATCATGTTGACTTTCAACACTGAAACTGTAATAAATCAGTTAATGCCGATAAAGTTTTCACATGCAAGAACATCTTTTTAAACTTTCGATAAAAACTCTACATGGACCTGGTTTGGATGTACTGATGTCACTGTTGTATTATTCTCAACTAACGGTACAAAGTGTACAGTATAATGTTTAAATTATTGTTTGGATGACAGAATTCTGAGATATACAGCAGTGGAAAAATTAAGAGATATACTCCAACAGGATTTTCTGAAGTCACTGTTTTGAGTTTCAATATAATTTAAACTACTGACAAATTTCTCTATTAAAACTGTCTAATAATGTTTAGCTATGTATACATAAATGTAACACCAAAAATATATTTTGAAGAATGATCATTCTGCTTACTCTAAGATACACAACATTGATATTATTTATTTACTTTCAAATACACAACATTAATATTATTTATTTACTCTCATTTACACAACATTGATATTATTTATTTACTTTCAAATACACAACATTAATATTATTTATTTACTCTCATTTACACAACATTAATATTATTTATTTACTCTCATTTACACAACATTAATATTATTTATTTACTCTCAAATACACAACATTAATATTATTTATTTACTCTCATTTACACAACATTAATATTATTTATTTACTCTCAAATACACAACATTAATATTATTTATTTACTCTCATTTACACAACATTAATATTATTTATTTACTCTCAAATACACAACATTAATATTATTTATTTACTCTCATTTACACAACATTGATATTATTTATTTACTCTCAGATACACAACATTAATATTATTTATTTACTTTCAAATACACAACATTAATATTATTTATTTACTCTCATTTACACAACATTAATATTATTTATTTACTCTCAAATACACAACATTAATATTATTTATTTACTCTCATTTACACAACATTAATATTATTTATTTACTCTCATTTACACAACATTGATATTATTTATTTACTTTCAAATACACAACATTAATATTATTTATTTACTCTCATTTACACAACATTAATATTATTTATTTACTCTCAAATACACAACATTGATATTATTTATTTACTCTCAGATACACAACATTAATATTATTTATTTACTTTCAAATACACAACATTGATATTATTTATTTACTCTCATTTACACAACATTAATATTATTTATTTACTCTCATTTACACAACATTGATATTATTTATTTACTTTCAAATACACAACATTAATATTATTTATTTACTCTCATTTACACAACATTAATATTATTTATTTACTCTCAAATACACAACATAAATATTATTTATTTACTCTCATTTACACAACATTAATATTATTTATTTACTCTCCTTTACACAACATTAATATTATTTATTTACTATCAAATACACAACATTGATATTATTTATTTACTCTCAAATACACAACATTAATATTATTTATTTACTCTCATTTACACAACATTAATATTATTTATTTACTCTCATTTACACAACATTAATATTATTTATTTACTATCAAATACACAACATTGATATTATTTATTTACTCTCAAATACACAACATTGATATTATTTATTTACTCTCAGATACACAACATTGATATTATTTATTTACTCTCATTTACACAACATTGATATTATTTATTTACTCTCATTTACACAACATTAATATTATTTATTTACTCTCATTTACACAACATTGATATTATTTATTTACTCTCATTTACACAACAGAAATATTATTTATTTACTCTCATTTACACAACATTAATATTATTTATTTACTTTCATTTACACAACATTAATATTATTTATTTACTCTTGTTTACACAACATAAATATTATTTATTTACTCTCATTTACACAACATTAATATTATTTATTTACTCTTGTTTACACAACATTAATATTATTTATTTACTCTCATTTACACAACATTAATATTATTTATTTACTCTCATTTACACAACATTAATATTATTTATTTACTCTCAAATACACAACATTACTATAATTTATTTACTCTTGTTTACACAACAGAAATATTATTTATTTACTCTCATTTACATAACATTAATATTATTTATTTACTCTCAAATACACAACATTACTATAATTTATTTACTCTTGTTTACACAACATTAATATTATTTATTTACTCTCATTTACACAACATTAATATTATTTATTTACTCTCATTTACACAACATTACTATTATTTATTTACTCTCTTTTACACAACATTAATATTATTTATTTACTCTCATTTACACAACATTAATATTATTTATTTACTCTTGTTTACACAACAGAAATATTATTTATTTACTCTCATTTACACAATATTAATATTATTTATTTACTCTCATTTACACAACATTAATATTATTTATTTACTCTTGTTTACACAACATTGATATTATTTATTTACTCTTGTTTACACAACATTAATATTATTTATTTACTCTTGTTTACACAACATTAATATTATTTATTTACTCTTGTTTACACAACATTAATATTTTTTATTTACTCTTGTTTACACAACATTAATATTATTTATTTACTCTTGTTTACACAACATTAATATTTTTTATTTACTCTTGTTTACACAACATTAATATTATTTATTTACTCTTGTTTACACAACATTAATATTATTTATTTACTCTTGTTTACACAACATTAATATTATTTATTTACTCTTGTTTACACAACATTAATATTATTTATTTACTCTTGTTTACACAACATTAATATTTTTTATTTACTCTTGTTTACACAACATTAATATTATTTATTTACTCTTGTTTACACAACATTAATATTATTTATTTACTCTTGTTTACACAACATTAATATTATTTATTTACTCTCATTTACACAACATTAATATTTTTTATTTACTCTTGTTTACACAACATTAATATTATTTATTTACTCTTGTTTACACAACAGAAATGTTATTTATTTACTCTTGTTTACACAACAGAAATATTATTTATTTACTCTCATTTACACAATATTAATATTATTTATTTACTCTCATTTACACAACATTAATATTTTTTATTTACTCTTGTTTACACAACATTAATATTATTTATTTACTCTTGTTTACACAACAGAAATTTTATTTATTTACTCTTGTTTACACAACAGAAATATTATTTATTTACTCTCATTTACACAATATTAATATTATTTATTTACTCTCATTTACACAACATTAATATTATTTATTTTCTCTCATTTACACAACATTGATATTATTTATTTACTCTTGCTTACACAACATTAATATTATTTATTTACTCTCAAATACACAACATTAATATTATTTATTTACTCTCATTTACACAACATTAATATTATTTATTTACTCTTGTTTACACAACATTAATATTATTTATTTACTCTCATTTACACAACATTAATATTATTTATTTACTCTTGTTTACACAACAGAAATATTATTTATTTACTCTCATTTACACAATATTAATATTATTTATTTACTCTCATTTACACAACAGAAATGTTATTTATTTACTCTCATTTACACAACAGAAATATTATTTATTTACTCTCATTTACACAACATTAATATTATTTATTTACTCTCATTTACACAACATTAATATTATTTATTTACTCTCTTTTACACAACATTAATATTATTTATTTACTCTTGTTTACACAACAGAAATATTATTTATTTACTCTCATTTACACAATATTAATATTATTTATTTACTCTCATTTACACAACATTAATATTATTTATTTACTCTTGTTTACACAACAGAAATATTATTTATTTACTCTTGTTTACACAACAGAAATGTTATTTATTTACTCTTGTTTACACAACAGAAATACTATTTATTTACTCTCATTTACACAACATTAATATTATTTATTTACTCTTGTTTACACAACATTAATATTATTTATTTTCTCTCATTTACACAACATTGATATTATTTATTTACTCTTGTTTACACAACATTAATATTATTTATTTACTCTTGTTTACACAACAGAAATGTTATTTATTTACTCTTGTTTACACAACAGAAATGTTATTTATTTACTCTTGTTTACACAACAGAAATATTATTTATTTACTCTCATTTACACAACATTAATATTATTTATTTACTCTCATTTACACAACATTAATATTATTTATTTACTCTTGTTTACACAACATTAATATTATTTATTTTCTCTCATTTACACAACATTAATATTATTTATTTAATAATATTATTTATTTACTCTCATATACACACAACATTAATATTATTTCTTTAATAATATTATTTATTTACTCTCTGACACACAACATTAATATTATTTATTTAATAATATTATTTATTTACTCTCATATACACACAACATTAATATTATTTCTTTAATAATATAATTTATTTACTCTCATATACACAACATTGATATTATTTATTTAATAATATTAATTATTTACTCTCAGACACACAACATTAATATTATTTATTTAATAATATAATTTATTTACTCTCACATACACAACATTAATATTATTTATTTAATAATATAAATTATTTACTCTCATACACACAACATTAATATTATTTATTTAATAATATTATTTATTTACTCTCATATACACAACATTAATGATATTAATTTATTAATATAATTTATTTACTCTCATACACACAACATTAATATTATTTATTTAATAATATAATTTATTTACTCTCAGACACACAACATTAATATTATTTATTTAATAATATAATTTATTTACTCTCATATACACAACATCAAAATTATTTATTTAATAATATAATTTATTTACTCTCAGACACAAAACATTAATATTATTTATTTAATAATATAATTTATTTACTCTCATACACACAACATTAATTTTATTTATTTAATAATATTATTTATTTACTCTCAGACACACAACATTAATAATATTCATTTAATAATATAATTTATGTACTCTCATATACACAACATTAATAATATTAATTATATAATATAAATTATTTACTCTCTGACACACAACATTAATATTATGTATTTAATAATATAATTTATTTACTCTCATACACACAACATTAATATCATTTATTTAATAATATTATTTATTTACTCTCTGACACACAACATTAATATTATTTATTTAATAATATTATTTATTTACTCTCATATACACACAACATTAATATTATTTCTTTAATAATATTATTTATTTACTCTCATATACACAACATTAATATTATTTATTTAATAATATTGTTTATTTACTCTCAGACACACAACATTAATATTATTTATTTAATAATATAATTTATTTACTCTCATACACACAACATTAATTTTATTTATTTAATAATATTATTTATTTACTCTCAGACACACAACATTAATAATATTCATTTAATAATATAATTTATGTACTCTCATATACACAACATTAATGATATTAATTTAATAATATAATTTATTTACTCTCAGACACACAACATTAATATTATTTATTTAATAATATAATTTATTTACGCTCATATACACAACATTAATGATATTTATTTAATAATATTATTTATTTACTCTCATATACACAACAATAATATTATTTATTTAATAATATAATTTATTTACTCTCATATACACAACATTAATATTATTTATTTACTCTCATACACACAACATTAATAATATTTATTTAATAATATAATTTATTTACGCTCATATACACAACATTAATGATATTTATTTAATAATATTATTTATTTACTCTCATATACACAACATTAATATTATTTATTTAATAATATAATTTATTTACTCTCAGACACACAACATTAATAATAATAATTTAATAATATAATTTATTTACTTTCATACACACAACATTAATATTATTTATTTAATAATATAATTTATTTACTCTCATATACACAACATTAATATTATTCATTTAATAATATTATTTATTTATTCTCAGACACACAACATTAATAATATTAATTTAATAATATAATTTATTTACTCTCATATACACAACATTAATATTATTTATTTAATAATATTATTTATTTTTTCTCAGACACACAACATTAATGATATTTATTTAATAATATAATTTATTTACTCTCATATACACAACATTAATAATATTAATTTAATAATATAATTTATTTACTCTCATACACACAACATTAATATTATTTATTTAATAATATTATTTATTTACTCTCATACACACAACATTAATAATATTTATTTAATAATATAATTTATTTACTCTCATATACACAATTTAATGATATTTATTTAATAATATTATTTATTTACTCTCATATACACAACATTAATATTATTTATTTAATAATATTATTTATTTACTCTCATATACACAACATTAATATTATTTATTTAATAATATTATTTATTTACTCTCAGACACACTACATTAATATAATTTATTTAATAATATTATTTATTTACTCTCATATAAACAACATTAATGATATTTATTTAATAATATTATTTATTTACTCTCATATACACAACATTAATAATATTAATTTAATAATATAATTTATTTACTCTCATACACACAACATTAATATTATTTATTTAATAATATTATTTATTTACTCTCATACACACAACATTAATAATATTTATTTAATAATATAATTTATTTACTCTCATATACACAACATTAATATTATTTATTTACTCTCATACACACAACATTAATAATATTTATTTAATAATATAATTTATTTACGCTCATATACACAACATTAATGATATTTATTTAATAATATTATTTATTTACTCTCATATACACAACATTAATATTATTTATTTAATAATATAATTTATTTACTCTCAGACACACAACATTAATAATAATAATTTAATAATATAATTTATTTACTTTCATACACACAACATTAATATTATTTATTTAATAATATAATTTATTCACTCTCATATACACAACATTAATATTATTCATTTAATAATATTATTTATTTATTCTCAGACACACAACATTAATAATATTAATTTAATAATATAATTTATTTACTCTCATATACACAACATTAATATTATTTATTTAATAATATTATTTATATTTTCTCAGACACACAACATTAATGATATTTATTTAATAATATAATTTATTTACTCTCATATACACAACATTAATATTATTTATTTAACAATATAATTTATTTTCTCTCATATACACAACATTAATGATATTTATTTAATAATATAATTTATTTACGATCATATACACAACATTAATGATATTTATTTAATAATATAATTTATTTAATCTCATATACACAACATTAATATTATTTATTTAATAATATAATTTATTTACTCTCATATACACAACATTAATGATATTTATTTAATAATATTATTTATTTACTCTCATATACACAACATTAATATTATTTATTTAATAATATTATTTATTTACTCTCATATACACAACATTAATATTATTTATTTAATAATATTATTTATTTACTCTCAGACACACTACATTAATATAATTTATTTAATAATATTATTTATTTACTCTCATATAAACAACATTAATGATTTTTCTTTAATAATATAATTTATTTACTCTCATATACACAACATTAATATTATTTATTTAATAATATTATTTATTTACTCTCAGACACACAACATTAATGATATTTATTTAATAATATTATTTATTTACTCTCATATACACAACATTAATATTATTTATTTAATAATATTATTTATTTATTCTCAGACACACAACATTATTATTATTTATTTAATAATATAATTTATTTACTCTCATATACACAACATTAATATTATTTATTTACTCTCAGACACACAACATTAATAATATTTATTTAATAATATTATTTATTTACTCTCATATACACAACATTAATAATATTAATTTAATAATATAATTTATTTACTCTCATACACACAACATTAATATTATTTATTTAATAATATTATTTATTTACTCTCATACACACAACATTAATAATATTTATTTAATAATATAATTTATTTTCTCTCATATACACAATATTGATGATATTTATTTAATAATATTATTTATTTACTCTCATATACACAACATTAATATTATTTATTTAATAATATTATTTATTTACTCTCATATACACAACATTAATATTATTTATTTAATAATATTATTTATTTACTCTCAGACACACTACATTAATATAATTTATTTAATAATATTATTTATTTACTCTCATATAAACAACATTAATGATATTTATTTAATAATATTATTTATTTACTCTCATATACACAACATTAATAATATTAATTTAATAATATAATTTATTTACTCTCATACACACAACATTAATATTATTTATTTAATAATATTATTTATTTACTCTCATACACACAACATTAATAATATTTATTTAATAATATAATTTATTTACTCTCATATACACAACATTAATGATATTTATTTAATAATATTATTTATTTACTCTCATATACACAACATTAATATTATTTATTTAATAATATTATTTATTTACTCTCATATACACAACATTAATATTATTTATTTAATAATATTATTTATTTACTCTCAGACACACTACATTAATATAATTTATTTAATAATATTATTTATTTACTCTCATATAAACAACATTAATGATATTTATTTAATAATATTATTTATTTACTCTCATATACACAACATTAATAATATTAATTTAATAATATAATTTATTTACTCTCATACACACAACATTAATATTATTTATTTAATAATATTATTTATTTACTCTCATACACACTACATTAATATAATTTATTTAATAATATTATTTATTTACTCTCAGACACACTACATTAATATAATTTATTTAATAATATTATTTATTTACTCTCATATACACAACATTAATAATATTAATTTAATAATATAATTTATTTACTCTCATACACACAACATTAATATTATTTATTTAATAATATTATTTATTTACTCTCAGACACACTACATTAATATAATTTATTTAATAATATTATTTATTTACTCTCATATACACAACATTAATGATATTTATTTAATAATATTATTTATTTACTCTCATATACACACAACATTAATATTATTTATTTAATAATATTATTTATTTACTCTCAGACACACTACATTAATATTATTTATTTAATAATATAATTTATTTACTCTCATATACACAACATTAATAATATTTATTTAATAATATTATTTATTTACTCTCATATACACAACATTAATATTATTTATTTAATAATATTATTTATTTACTCTCATATAAACAACATTAATGATATTTCTTTAATAATATAATTTATTTACTCTCATATACACAACATTAATATTACTTATTTAATAATATTATTTATTTACTCTCAGACACACAACATTAATGATATTTATTTAATAATATTATTTATTTACTCTCATATACACACAACATTAATATTATTTATTTAATAATATTATTTATTTACTCTCAGACACACAACATTATTATTATTTATTTAATAATATAATTTATTTACTCTCATATGCACAACATTAATATTATTTATTTACTCTCAGACACACAACATTATTATTATTTATTTAATAATATAATTTATTTACTCTCATATACACAACATTAATATTATTTATTTACTCTCAGACACACAACATTATTATTATTTATTTAATAATATAATTTATGTACTCTCATATACACAACATTAATGATATTAATTTAATAATATAATTTATTTACTCTCAGACACACAACATTAATATTATTTATTTAATAATATAATTTATTTACTCTCATACACACAACATTAATAATATTTATTTAATAATATAATTTATTTACTCTCAGACACACAACATTAATATTATTTATTTAATAATATAATTTATTTACTCTCATACACACAACATTAATAATATTTATTTAATAATATTATTTATTTACTCTCAGACACACAACATTAATATTATTTATTTAATAATATAATTTATTTACTCTCATACACACAACATTAATAATATTTATTTAATAATATTATTTATTTACTCTCATATACACAACATTAATATTATTTATTTAATAATATAATTTATTTACTCTCATTTACACAACATTAATATTATTTATTTAATAATATAATTTATTTACTCTCAGACACACAACATTAATATTACTTATTTAATAATATAATTTATTTACTCTCAGACACACAACATTAATATTATTTATTTAATAATATTATTTATTTACTCTCAGACACACAACATTAATGATATTATTTAATAATATAATTTATTTACTTTCATACACACAACATTAATATAATTTATTTAATAATATAATTTATTTACTCTCATATAAACAACATTAATATAATTTATTTAATAATATAATGTATTTAATAATATAATTTATTTAATCCTTTAGTGATGTAATCAAACAGCTCGTCTGACGCGGATGTTGACCGTTGTTAAGTCCCGCACGTGTTCCGTTGCTATGACGATATATATTCATAAAGAAGAAACGTGCGTGCGTGTGTGTGTGTGTGTGCGTGCGTGCGTGTGTCTGGTGTGTGTGTGTGTGTGTCAGTGTGTGTGTGTGTGTGTGCGTGCGTGCGTGCGTGCGTGCGTGTGTGTGTGTGTGTCTGGTGTGTGTGTGTGTGTGTGTGCGTGCGTGCGTGCGTGCGTGCGTGCGTGTGTGTGTGTGTGTTTGTGTGTGTGTGTGTGTGTGTGTGTGTGCAGTGTGCGTGCGTGCGTGTGTGTGTGTGTGTGTCTGGTGTGTGTGTGTGTGTGTGTGTGTGTGTGTGTGTGTGTGTGTGTGTGTGTGTGTGTGTGTGTGTGTGTGTGTGTGTGCAGTGTGTGTGCGTGCGTGCGTGCGTGCGTGTGTGTGTCTGTGTGTGTGTGTGTGTGTGTCTTGTGTGTGTGTGTGTGTGTGTGTGTGTGTGTGTGGTGTGTGCGTGCGTGCGTGCGTGCGTGTTGTGTGTGTGTGTGTGCGTGCGTGCGTGCGTGCGTGCGTGTGTGTGTGTTTGTACAGGAGGGGGAGGAGTCAGTGTATTATTATGGGCTGGATCTGGAGTGAAACACTTTCTCTTCAGCTGACTCTTCAGTGTCAGTGCAGTTGTGTACGCGTACGTGTGTGTATGTGTGTGTGTGAACATGACCCGTGTGTGTGAGTGTTGATGGACCGGATCATGTTGGCTCTGAGACCCAGACTCTGTGTTCTGGAGAGAGGAGAGACCGGCTACGGGTTCCATCTGCACGGAGAGAAGGGCAGAAGCGGTCAGTTCATCCGTCTGGTCGAGCCCGGGTCCCCGGCAGAACTCTCGGGTCTGAGCGCCGGAGACCGGCTCGTGTTTGTCAATGGACTCCGAGTGGAGACTGAGAGCCACCAGCAGGTCGTGACCCGGATCAGAGAGACCACCGGGAACCTGGAGCTCATAGTGGTGGATGTGGACACGGACGAGCTCCTGAAGAAACACGGGCTCAAGTGTATGAAGGAGTTCGTCACAGAAGGGGTTCCGGTCCCTGAAGGGGATGAAGAACACCAGAAGAACATGATGGGACACAGGGAACCCAGAGCCTCTCCATCACCTCCACCGGTGCCCGAGAGGACACTGGACATCATTCCCATCCACATCCCAGCAGAGGAGAAACACACATCATCAGGAAACTGTGAGACGGTGAGAAGCAGCTGAAGTTAAGATCTCAAGATAAGTTAAGATCTCAAGATAAGTTAAGATCTCAAGATAAGTTAACATCTCAAGATAAGTTAAGATCTCAAGATAAGTTAAGATCTCAAGATAAGTTAAGATCTGAACACAGATATCTTAAGACAGATAAACATCTTAAGATAAGGAAACATCTTAAGACAAATTAACATCTTAAGACAAATATCTTAAGTCAAGTAAACATCTTAAGATAAATAAACATCTGAAGTAAACATCTTAATATAAGTTTACATCTTAAGTAAACATCTCAAGACAAATTAACATCTTAAGACAAATATCTTAAGTCAAGTAAACATCTTAAGATAAATAAACATCTGAAGTAAACATCTTAAGTCAAGTAAACATCTTAAGATAAATAAACATCTTAAGATAAATAAACATCTTAAGGAAACATCTTAATATAAGTTTACATCTTAAGTAAACATCTCAAGACAAATAAACATCTTGAGATAAATAAACATCTTAAATAAACATCTTAAATAAACATCTTAAGACAAATAAACATCTTAAGTAAACATCTAAAGACAAATAAACCTCTTAAGATAAATAAACATCTTAAGTAAACATCCTAAGACAAGTAAACATCTGAAGTAAACATCTTAAGATAAATAAACATCTGAAGTAAACATCTTAAGACAAGTAAACATCTTAATATAAGTAAACATCTTAAGACAAGTAAACATCTTAAGACAAGTAAACATCTTAAGACAAGTAAACATCTTAATATAAGTAAACATCTTAAGACAAGTAAACATCTTAAGACAAGTAAACATCTGAAGTAAACATCTTAAGACAAATAAACATCTGAAGTAAACATTTTAAGATAAATAAACATCTGAAGTAAACATCTTAAGACAAGTAAACATCTTAAGACAAGTAAACGTTTTTATTTTTCAGCTGATGGAAGGGGATTGTTCATCTAGGTCATGTTTCTGTCATACTGAAATACACTGAGTGGTTTCAGTAAAAGCAATAAGGCATGAGCGGCTGTGCTGTATAGTGAATATATCACGGCTGAGGACTGTTGCTAGGCATGATGCAGGTGAAATCCCCTTCAGCCGTGATATATTCACGATACAGCCCAGTCTCCGATCGTATTGCTTTTATGTGTTACCACACAGTAAAAATGTTCAGAGTAAAAATGTTTAATAAGTTTTATATAACTATTTAAGTTATGTAAAACATGAACTGCCTTCCGCTGTAAGAGTAGTCCCTAACTGGCCCAGCAGGTTGTGTATGTTGTTAGGGTTGGTTGCTAAGAAGGGGTTGTTAGGGATGGTTGCTAAGAGTGGTTGCTAGGGTTGGTTGCTAAGAGGGCTCAATGATACACAGAACGGTTGAGTTAAGGGGTGCTAATATCATGAATAAAACACAGCTGCTGACCAATCAGAACTGAGGAATAGAATTAAACATTTTATAGCGTTCATTATTTTTGCCACTCTTTTAATAATTTGAATCCAGAGGGCTTACTGGCTAACTGCATGATGTTATTTAGTTATAGGTATTTGCCGAGAAACAATATCGCAGCATCCATAATGCTACAAAAATACTAATGTATAATGGTCTGTTGTTACGTGTATCAGGACGCACCTGCTGACTTCTCCCAGAGAAACACAAACAACTCTATTCAGCCTTGATCTTGAGCAAACACTTTTAACACACAATTTCACACCACCAGCGATCACACTGTTCCGGCTCTTCTAGGAAACCTCGTTTAGATCAATATAATTTAGATGAACAGATCCTTTCTCATGGTCACGTTATTTTGTTCACTGTCCAGATGAATTCCAGCTGTCTGAGAAAGAGCCTGTCGAGTCTTTCTCAGGTAATTCTTCTTTCAGATGGTTGTGATGGCAGTGTCTTTTGTGTGTGTACTGTAGCCATGATCATTATTTGCCCATTACTCAAGAGGAAAAAGGCCAGACTTCAGAACAGTTGGCCTACCCATGGTGAGGTGACTCAAGCTCATTTACTGCTCGCACCCCCTTTATTCTCATGTCATGAGGATAACCAGATTCCCCAAGGTGCCTGTAGGCTTGTAGTCTGAGGTTCAGCCCTCACACCTGTAAAACAACTGCCCTCAGTACATATTCATCTAGGGTTGTACACAGAGTCTTAATATCTTGTGGCTTAGCCGGGGGCAGGTTTGTATAAGGCCTATCGTCATATGACTATGAACTAACACTTTAAATACATCTCACAGTTTTCCTTTTGAAAGCTCTCTTCTGAAGTCTGGGAAGAGACTGGGGCTTGTTTTCAATCGTTCACAGATGACCGAGCTTACGTAAGCTTTCTCTTAGGCAATCCTGACATGAAAGTGATTTTGTTTTCGGTTAAGTTCACTGTGACTCTCGGGGTATCTCATCCGTGGCTGGCACTTACTGTATACACTGTATCTGGAAACATTGTAGATTAAAACTGTTTATAAGGATTTTTTTGGTTTAAAGCATGTTGGCACTGATACATTTTATTTGTTTCAAAGGGCGTTCCTTTAACCAAGCAGCTATAGTTTGTAAGCAAGCTCAAAGGTCTTATGTAAAAACTTGATAAGAATCTAACAAATTGAATGCTTTAAAATGGCTTTTGTGTACTATAGATCACTGATTGGTTCAGTAAATCATACCAATATATTCCATTATATGGAAAATGACAATGCACTGTAAATGACAACGCAACTTAAGCCTAATTTTGTAATGTCAAGTGTATCTACATATAAAACCTGTGGACAGAATGGCTTGTATGTGTTGTTTATAAAAGCAGACAATGGGAATGTGGCCCTGGTGCCTGTGCCAGAACAGAGACTCAAGAAAGCTAAGAGTGATTTCCTCTGATTGTTTTTCACTCTTCCTCCGGCTGTAAGCACTGATCTCGGTACAGCCTCTCTTCCGCTCGATTAATCAATAACAACAAGCATAACTGACCCTGAACCTGCTTTTATAAACTGTCAAAGTATCTCAGCAAAGAAAATAATTGAGTTTTCTATTCGTTTTCTATTGATATCATTTTCATATCATGCTTTTTTACATGTTAAGAGTCTGGCCTTAAGAACACTCTGTCTGTATATCGTGTGTTTCTTTTCATTTGTTGCTCGGACAATTGAATTTTAGTTTGTTTAAGTGGTTTTTATGTAACATGAAAGCAATTTAGCATAATTTGCCATTTAATGATTATGGATAATTAGTAGTTTTACATATTCGAAAATGTGCTTAAATTGCTGCAGATGTTCCACGTGTTCAAATTCTTCAGCTAGCACACTTGCAATCAATCTGAAATATGATTTTCTCGATCTATTTTGCATAACAGGCAGGTGTTTCAAGCTTGACAGACTTAAAAATACAAAACATAAACATTTTTAATATATATCTTATGTTAACGGAGACATAGAAGGTATCCTGAAAATAAAACATGGGGAAACTATTGCTTATTTATAGCTTATTTTTTAATATATATTATATATTTATTATACATAGTTCATTTGTGGAAATTTGTTACCAGGGAAATTGACTTAAATTGGTTATGTACCCATTGCAATCTACAAACCAGATTCCAAAAAACTTGGGACACAAATTTTGAATAAAAACAGAATTCAACAATGTGGAAGTTTCAATTTTTAATCTATTATTCAGAATACAACATAGATGACTAATCAAATGTTGAAACTAACAAAATATATAATTTCAAGGGCAAAATAATTTGAATTTAAATTTCATGACATCTACACATTTCAATAATGTTTGGACAAGGTTTTTACACTGTATGCCATCCCCTCTTCTTTTATAACAGTCTGCAAACGTCTGGAGACTGATGAGACAAGATGCTCAAGTTCAGAAATAGGGAAAATTTATACCCAATCATGTTGCTAATTGAACAAAGAAGTTGTAAATTAGTCCTTAAGCTGTTCCTTATATGTACATTTAACTTTTCTGAAGTCTTATTGCTACCTGTCACAACTTTTTTGGAATGTGTAGCTCTCATGAAGTCCAAAATGAGCCAATATTTGGCATGACATTTCAAAATGTCTCACTTTTAACATTTGATATGTTATCTATATTCTATTGTGAATAAAGTCTAAGTTTATGAGATTGGCTAATTATTGCATTACTTTTTATTCACAATTTGTAAAGTGTCCCAACTTTTTTGGAATCGTGTTTGTTTATTGTTTATTTAAGAATATTATTTATCATATATCTTTATAACAACGACACATGAATGAACAATTTTAAGCTTTGGAAGTGTCCCTTTAGGACACTTTTGTGCCTTATACATCGTATTAGGCTTTACAGACTCAAAGGGCACCCAATTTGAAGTATGAAGATCCTAGATCTTTCATCTGTCAATACATTATTGTTAATGTAAAAACCAACCAATCGTTTAGATATCACATGATTTTGTATCTTTAATAAACAAATACCAGGGTTTGTTGGGTGGGGCCTAAAGCACATGATTGTTGGCATGTTTAACACAGACAGCATAGATGGTGGTGGGTGGGTATAAGTTCTCCTGAATGTATTCAGGATAGTGTGTTTCCTGTCTGCCAGGGTAGGGATTGAGCTGGAAGTCTGGCAATTCTTTTGTGATTTAGGCTTGTCCCACCTCACATGAGCAGGTCAGTTGTTTTGGTTGGCATATAAGAGAAAGGGCAGGGCAATGGCGGATTTTCCTCCTGGGATTTCTAGAGCAGCAACATTCTATTTCCTTTTCCATTCTTCACGGAGGTCACAAACTTTCTGACAAAGAACAAATACCTTTCCCACAAAAACGCTCAACTGGAAATGAGAAACTAAAATAACCTAAAATAGACTTGCATCTCCACCCGGGTTTGTGAAGCTGCTTAAACACACCATAACGTGGTACCACAATACATAACCTTATGACTGAAATGGCAACATTTATGTCCTATAGATAGAATAGAATCATTTTATTTGATAGAACTGGATTATCATTTAGGGGTTTATATAGAAAAGAAGAGAGGGCTAAGCACTGGCCTCTGAAGTTCCCATTTTCTGACTTTTGGCTGTACATCCACACATGTATGTGTGTAATTTCTGATAGTGGCATCAGTCTACACCACAAAAGTGAAGCGTATTTTTTTTTAAAACGTTTCATTTGTGTAATTAACAATATTTTTCTAGATGGAAGTGAATTAAAAAAATATAATATTTAAAAGCGATTATCCACACTTATGTCATATTATCAATTCATATTGGAAAGATTTAATTCTGTGAACGTTGCTTGTACCAAGGGAGTGTAAATAAGTTCAGTGTATCATATCTAATGCCTACCTGAGAGATGGAGAATATTGGTGCAGACAGACTTAAACATATGTTGATTTCAGATGTTGCATCTGATGATTTATTTCAAAGTTCCTTAGGAGATGAAGCCAAAACATGTTTCTCTCATCATAACAGCAAGAGTTGCTGGAAAGATTAAAATGATATAAAGTTCTAATGTGTATTATGGAAACATTTTAAGTAAATGTGATGTTTCCTACCTCTCCAGTTTTTTAAAGTTGTTAATGTATTGTATTGTTAGAATGTTTATATATATATTTTTAAAGATCAAAAGGACAACAGCCGTCTTTGTTAATAATATATTAACCAAGGAGACCAACAATTTGGTCCGCGCTGGTACCAGAAATACCAAACCTGTGAAACAAGCAAACTAAAACATGCTGTTTGTTTTTGATTTGCGTCATCTGTGGTCATTGAGTCAACACAAGGCGGGGATCTGTTTGACTGTGTGATCAATTATTTTCAGGTCATTTAGTTTGATATGAGTGAACTTTGCACCAGGCAAATACACCAATAACCTTTTTCTCTTTAATGTCCGATGTGAAGCTGAAACTTACTCACTGGTATATTTTCTTTAAAGTCAAAGCAGTTAAGCAGTTCATCTGAAAGAATATTTGTACAAATTAATTGTCCTTAATTTATCTTTTTAATGTAACATGTATATGTCGTTCTTCTTGTGTTCTGTTATAGACCACAATAGCTTTGGTCCATTAGTTGATGACGGCATTAGTGATGTTTATTCAGGATAAAGTCACATGTTTGGTAATGTGTGGAGCTGGAGGTATGAGTTGTGGGATGGTTTTTAGGTCACAGTTCTATTCTAATTGTCTGTTGTCTATTTGAATTGATGTTACTAAGGAGAATGTAGATTGTATTGTTCAGTAATGAAAAATTAGTTGATAAAGATATTTGTTCATGTTCTTCTGAGATTACAATTCTCAAAAACGTAATGTATATGTCTTTCTTCACAATATGTGCAAGATGCGGTGTATAATGTTTTAATGTTAGACAAATAAACACTATGGTTAAGATTCCTGCGTTAACATATTAAATGTGTCTTATCATTATCATATCACAGTGGAGAAAAAAGCTTTAACTCCTTCCCTTCATGATAGATTAGTCAAAGTCAGTTACATTGATTTTAATTGGCAAGTTAAATAATTAAAGTCTGTATCAATAGCATTTTCCTTAATGTCTGCTATTCACTGAAATAATAAAACTCATAGTGAACCATTACCAACATATTATATTTGTCTAATATAATTTCTCAGGGAAATCTCAAAAATCTTATATTTGCACATGTTTTTTAATGAAATAAAATAAAAACATTTGATTAAAAATTAAATCTGCTTATTTATTAAGATGTAAAACAATTTTAGTGAGATGTTCAGAAATACATGAAAAAAGTTATTTGTGCAAGATCTGTTTATCTATGGTACAAGAAACTATCAAAGGTATTTTCATGGTCAATGTCACAAATTTACTTCCAATTTTAAAATAAAATGTAAACGTCAAACATAACTTTTATATTCAGTTGCAACCATTTTATATGTACAGTATAACGAGTTTGAATTTTAAATCTGGAACTTCTAATACCACAACAGGTTTCTTAGCCCATTAAATGATATTTGGCTTCATCATTCTGTCTCATGATTTTAAAGCCTAGGCAGTCATTAAAACACTTTATAATGCCAAAAGGATGTCCTTTCAAACCTGTATTACATTCTGCAGAACACAAAAAAGATATTTAAAGAATGTTGGTAACCAAACAAAACCCTATTGACATCCATTGTATGAACATGAAATGAACAGAAATCTGTATGAACAAAAAAAACAATATCTTATTTTGTGTTCCATAGAAGAGTTATGTGCAGATTTTAAACAAAATGAGCAAGAAAAAAAATGGACCTAATTAAGTTAAGGTTAAGCCTCACTTTAATATTACACTTTATTTGTGTATTTCTGCCGGAAAAGTCTGAGAGATTAAAGAGACGATTGCAGTCTTCATACTGGCAACCACTGCTTAAAACAGTCGAAGCTATATGAAATGAAATGTACTCCGTTTATTCAGAAAGAAATACACATGCTTGTGTAGGGATGGCAGGATGATCTTAGGTCAAGTCCTGGGTTGTGTACACAGGATGTTAAGTCAAAGCCAAACCCCAGTTCCTTTCATTTTCATGTCAATGGTTTCTGCTCATAAGATGGACAGGCTTTTGTGATGGCAGCACATTCTTCAGATTCCTTCCCGACTCTGAGATCCCTCCACACAACACGTCCTTGTATATATCAGCGATGGGCCCTGTAGCGTCTCTCATACAGAAGACCAGCGCTGGCATGATGACGGACAATCATGACTAGATGAAGATGTTTCATCTTCTTTTTTGTCTGAATTAATGCAGAAATGTAAACAGGAGAGCTTACTTCATCCTTTAGACGACTTTGTGTTGTTCCTTGGTGCACAGTACAATAAATCCTGTGAACTTTGAACTTGCTGAAGAGTTTCTAGAAAGTGTGCCTGCCTTATGTAATAGATGATCAACAGTGTTGGAAGACTGAGACTGTCAGAGAGACATCCTTTTCATCCTTTTTCAGATCAATTGAGCGCTACAGTACCAGGAATACAGTATGTGTTCGCCCACAAGCTGTCTAGCAATAGCAAATAAAAACTCTTAACGCAAAAAACTATTCAAAAGTAAAAATCTTTCTGAATTAACTGTTGAGTCTTGCCATATTTTTACATTTTGATCCATACATACATACGGCTGTGATTGTTTGAAGGATTTTTCTGGATGATCTGGGTGATCTGGGTGGGCGTGGGTGCTGTTCCGCATTGTTTCTGATAGTGGGAAGCAGGTGTGGTCAGCGGGAAGTCCAGTTCTTCCTGCCCTACAACCAAGTGAAGGAAAAATGCAGGAACATTTGGGTGGAGTTTCACTGCATTGAGCAAACAGCACATATTCTTTTCTAATCTACTCACTCTATATATAAATAAAAAAAACGTGACCTTTTCCTCCACTACAGGTTTAATCTGGCTTTGTGTAACTCGGTAACATTGTTGTAGCACTTGTTCACCTATTGTTGTATCGGCTATTTGCCGCTTCATTGTCTCCTCGACTATTGTAAGTCGCTTTGGATAAAAGCGTCTGCTAAATGACTAAATGCAAATGTAAATGTAAAGATTTAACCAAATATTCCTCTGAAGACACAACACTTTTATAGTTTGAGTTCACTTAAAAATAAAAGTAGTACCACTTAAGCTGTTCCAAATCTTTTGTCCCAAAGAACCTTTTGGATACAAGCATTCGTTGAAATTTATGTCTTTGTTGTTCAATTATTTTCTGGACAAATGATTGTGACAGACCGCCTTGTTCAATTGAAGAAAAATGTTATAAAGTTATTCTTTATGATTTGGAAGTCAATGGGTTCTAAGAACTGTTACAAGCATTCTTCCAAATATCTTTCTCTGTGTTCTCTGAGATTTTTTACAGATTTAGAAGGACTCAAGATTAAGTGATGACAGAACATTTGTTTTTGGGTAAACTGTCTCTTTCTTAACAATAAATAATGATATGTTTTATGTCAGGTTTAGATTGGTTTGATCCATTGTGGATGGAAAACCAATTATTTCAAAAGCTTATGAAATATCATTGTTGAAATATCGTTGCATGAACAGGACCGTTTGAAATCTTGCCTTAATAATTTGAAGGTCTTCGCATGGATAAGATTGTGATTATATGTTTTAACACTTGACACGCACAACAAAAAAATGAAGTTAAGAATAATGTGGGTAACTGTTTTATGTCAATAGAGTAGAGCTGAATGGGTGCCAGTGCTGTACGGTTACCAGCTTTTACCATCTTAATTTGTGTGGTGCAGAACACAGAAAGCCATACAGGTGTATTTAAAAATGGGGGAGTAAGAATAAAAGAATTGTCCTCTTTGGGAGGACTAACACTTTAAGAAAGCATCAAAAATACTTTAAAAGCATCTTTCCTAAATAATATCTAAAAGATAGATATGAATGAAAAAGCTATAGCACGTGGTGTTTCTTCATACAGAGTTATTGTCTACTATGATAAAGATCCACTGCATTAAGTCGCATATTGAAATTGTGATTACTCATAATTCTGGATGTGTGAAGATAAAATTCCTAAGTTAAACTCTATGCATGTTTCCTAGGGCTAAATATAATCGACAGGGTCTGACACACGTAATAGCTTGATTTACCTTCTAATGATCTATAAAAAGACGAACATGTATTGGCTTAAAGTAGCGGATGGGTGTTCTTTTCCTGAATATAATATAGCACATGTCGCCGTGAACAGTGAGGGGCAGGGTCACAATAAGGTGATCTCATCCTGTGCTTCATCTACTTCCATCACATAGAAGACATTTCTGTGTCTGAATCTCTGTGCAACAACAGACATTTCCCATAATTCCCTGTCTTTGACTGTATGATGCTGTAATGTATAATATGTCATGATAAAGGGCACAGACATTCAGGCACCAGACTTCCTTTCTTTCAGATGCAAGTTCTTGTGTTTCATTGTGTTGCCGTTGTGTTGTCTCTCGTGCAGGACTTGAAGCTTCATCTCAGACCGCGGCTCTGTGTCATTAGAAAAGGCCCAAACGGCTTCGGCTTTAACCTGCATAGTGAGAAATCCAGACCCGGCCAGTACATCAGAGCTATAGATGAAGACTCACCGGCGGAGAGGTCCGGTCTGATGCCCAAAGACAGAATAATACAGGTACACCAAACACAAAAAACACAAACTCTTTATTGAAATCAGTACTGTTTCAGAGTACGGTAGAAAAGGATTCACAAATTACAGTAGCCGGAAGTAATTTCAAGAATTGTGGTGAACCTAAATCTATAGATTTAGAAACCATTGATCTTTATGTAAATGAATGTACCCCATACAGACTTTGGGGGGGTGTGTTCACTTACTGTGTGTGTGTTCACAGTGTGTGTTGTGTGTGTGTTTACTTACTGTATGCGTACACTGGAATGGGTTAAATGCAGAGCACAAATTCCAAGCATGGGAGACACAACACGTAACGTCACGTTACGTCACTTCACTCCATAAAATCGCTTGAAATCTTTGTTGGTGAAATAAACAAGATGGGTTTTGTACTATTCAATATATGAAGCCCCATTCACAGCACCAGCGACACCTAGCGATATCATTCTTTTCAACGGGGACTTCCAGCGACATGAGCCACACTGACGCTTGGTGACAGGGAGCGGGCGTTTCCCCACCTTGTGATGTATATGACTATATGTTTTCACATAAAAGTTAGCATGTACTGTAAAAAAAATCTCCATATCTCCATTTCATATTTTCATATTTTTGGAGCAGGTGCGCTCCGAGACTAACAAATAGAAGAATTTTTCAAAGAGCCATTTAAAAGACCATTTCAAATACCTTTTTTCTGAATTTATTTTTATTTTGTTAAAATAAAAATTATTACTTTTGTTTTGTTCTGTGAATTTTAAATAATTTTTCTTCCTAATTTTCTTTAAGCACCACAGCACTAACATGTGTACATATTTTGCTTACATTTTACATTAAAGCACAAAACCACTTTTCGTGGGAACTATGACTTTCATGACTTTTTTACATTTTAATGTGTCATGCCATGATGTCAGTCCTTAAAATTCCTGTTGGATGATTTCATCTCCTGAGATTTGATTTAGTTGAAATTCGAATGTTATTCACAGAACTGCAATGACCACAATCCATGTAAAAATGAATATTAAAAAGAGAATCTTTAGTTATTTCTACAGCTGTATTTTTATTCTGAAACATGTTATTGAAACGATTTGGGTTCCATTTCTGTAAGAAATCAAATACATATGACTTTCTTTCTTTACAAAACGCGAAAGAAAAGGAACCGTGTTACAAGTATTCAGCATTCATAGATTCAGATTATTAGTAGATATCCCAGGATAAAAGTGTTGAACTGCTCCGAGAACAGAAAGAGAGGGTGTTTTACTGTCTCATACATAATCACTACAAAATGTATTTTTCAGTCCCATGATTTTGGTGTTGTGTCATCTCCTGGCTGTAAGTTGTGATTCTTGTTGTGTTTGAGCCTCTCTATCCGGAGCCAGCGATGAGGGAAGGAAGCCGTGATGGAGGGGGGATGTATTGTCCACGAGGGGCCTTCAGCTCTCCTGCTGTGAGACGGATTCTTTGTGTCAGACAGCCAGCTATTGTTCCATCTGCTGAGCACATTGTTCGTTTCCTCTCTGGATCCGAGTTCACTCACAGACACACCCTCAATCCTCAGTTCAGACTGAAAAATCGGAGAAACACATTAAAGAATTACTTCTGTCATCATTTATTCACCCGCATAACATTCGAAACCCATAGGACTGCCTTGTTCTGTCTACACAACAGATGCTGTGCAGATAGTCTGAGCTTCTCTTTTTTAATCAGTGACATTAATAAACACCGTCAATATATACAGTGTCTGTCTTCAGAAATAATAAGATATATTTTCTGAAATAGAATAAAAGTTTAAAGTGTGTGTGTATTTATGTGTGCACGCATGTGTGTGTGTGTGTGTGTGTGTGTGTGTGTGTGTGTGTGTGTGTGTGTGTGTGTGTGTGTGTGCACGCATGTATGTGTGTGTGTGTGTGTGTGTGTGTGTGTGTGTGTGTGTGTTTGTGTGTGTGTGTGTGTGTGTATGTGTGTGTGTGTGTGTGTATGTGTGTGTGTGTGTATTTATGTGTGCACGCATGTGTGTATGTGTGTGTGTGTGTGTGTGTGTGTGTGTATTTATGTGTGCACGCATGTGTGTGTGTGTGTGTGTGTGTGTGTGTGTGTGTGCGTGCGTGCGTGCGTGCGTGTGAATGAGAACACATCACACAGGATTTCCTCTCACTGGACATCAGGAAATAAGACTGATAATATTGAAAAATAAATCCTGACTTTGATAAACACTCTAAAACAATGAACACGTGATTGTGTCTTCTAAAAATACACGAGTCTGTGCTAAGTCAAAATCTAAGAGCTTTCTTTATTCACACAAGTGTACCTGTATTACTGTTTTGTAGACGGTCTTTAGCTTTGTGTAGACAGCATTACAATTAAATACTCTCTGTATGTGTCATTATAGTGTTTAATAATCATTTAAGATGGCCAGATGCTTTTGTCTTTATGTTTCCCCTGAGAGCACATACATCTATTTGATGTCGGCCTTTTCATCAGCCATTGTTTGCTCATCTGCAATAAACCTCTGAGACGTCTGCTGTCAGATGTTATGCGGACCTCTAGGAGACGTCTGGAAGATGTGTATTATTTTGAATGGATGTTCAACAGCTCTTTCCGAGACATTTAGCAGAGGTTTATACAAAGCAGATCTGCAGATCTTTAACAGACGTCTTACAGACGTCCCTGTGCTATCAGGCCAATGTTATATTATAGAAACTGAGCTTCAACATATACACAGTCAATGATGCACAGTGTGTTTGTTTGTGTGCCCACAGGTCAACGGGGTTCCTGTGGAGGGCAAACAGCATTCACAGGTGGTGTCTGCCATCAGAGCTGGTGTAGATGAAACATCACTGCTGGTTGTAGATCCAGAAACAGATGCTTTCTTTAAGAAGTGTGGAGTGACACCCACTCAACATCACATCACAGGTACACATGTCTCATTTCAGATGAAATATGAAGTAAAACTACATTGTATTGTCTGTCAAGTGTCTGCGTGCTGGCGTTCATGATGTTGACCATCTTGTTTTGTCACATCATGTCAGCAGCCGCTCTGTGCTGGCTGTAGCTATAGAAACGTGTGTGTTTGTGTTTTACACATCTCTATAAGTTATGACTCACTGGACACATATTGTTCACACATTTTATTTATGACCAAGCGTTGCCCGTCAGCAGTGATAGAAACATTTTCATATCACAGAACTTTATCTAGTTAAACTAGCAATGATTAGTCCAATTTTAATTTTGAACTTGCTATACCGAATAAAAGTTACTGTTCTAACAACTTTGAGGGGAAGTCATCGCCGAGTGTTTAGAGAGTTTGACTCTTAGGGTTGTGGGTTCAAGTCTCGCACCGACAATATCATGACTTGATGTCCTTGAGTAAGGCATCGAACCCCCAACTGCTCCTCAAGCCCTGCAGCATAAATGCTCCAGGTGTGTGTTCACGGTTGTGTGTGTGTGTGTGTTCTTTGAATGGATAAAATGCAGAAAACGATCAATTCTGAGTATGGGTCATCATGCTCAGCCGTATGTCACTTCACTTCCCTCAACAGTATATATTTGTAATAATATATTATCGGGTATCCTTTAAGTTTATTTTAAACTGTATGTTATCAAAAAAAGTCAAAACAGCTCAGATATAACAAAAACAGTCAAAACAGTTGTATATTGTAATTTAGTCTGAAAAAACCCTGAAGAAAAAAATATTTTGAGACACTCAAGTGTACATTTTCAAATTTTTGTAAAAACTATGCCTAAATGTCTGAAATGATTTTACAAAATCTACAAAAATATTAATATTAAGAATCAAAAGTTAAAATGATCAAAGTAACATGTTATTTAATTTTTTTTAATAATATAATTCTCATGGTGTCCTTTGTTTTGTTTCATAATTATGAGTTTTTAATTATAAATTTGGATAAAAGTATGAATAAGAAATTAGTTATTGTCCTAAAACCTTTGGACGTTGAGTGGTGAGAACCATAAGAACCTTTAGAGTGGGTCAGCAAGGACAGAACACACACAAACACACACACACACACACACACACACGCAGGCGCGCACGCACGCACGCACGCACACACACACACACACACACACACACACCGACAGATGCACACGCACGCACGCACGCACACACATATACACACACACTTTTAGCATCTCAGGATATCCAAAGCACAAACACATCATTTTGCAGCTGTCTGTCCTCCTTTACAATGTTCACAAGAAGATAAGAATTTCATGTTAGACATATTAGAGTGTGTGTGTGACAGGATGCTGTTATCAGAATGTCTACTGCAGTATAGAAACACAGAAGAACCTGCCAATGTAAGTTATCGCCAGGCACCAGACATGGGCATGAATCATCTTTTATTTTAGATATAGCATCTCATTATTATATAAAAAAATGTATTGTATTCATTCACACGCACATTCAAGTCCCATTATCTCAGCAAGGAGGCTTGTATAACTGATTTCCTGCGCTGGAAGAAACTAGTCCTCAAGTTCCCTAAAAAATCTGAGGGTTTTAATAACACTTTGATGTTGTTGTGAGCAATCTACACATGTACCATCAAACTGTCGTATTAATACAATATGGCACTGGTAGTCATGTGATAGTGGTCCATATCGACCTCGAGCCTTGACCTTATCACAGCTATCCTGATAAAGAGCACCATCATATTCCTACTCGAGCCACATTCCATTTAAACTGTTCATGTTTGTTGTTCAACTGTTCGTTGTGTCTGCTTTATAAAAGAACATTCCTGGAAATACCAGGAAATGTCTAGAGACCATGACATTCTTCTGTGTGTTAACATTAACAGTTATAAACAGAAATGTTTCAGTGAAACACACAAAACACAGTTAAAGGAAAAGATAACCCAATAGTAAAAACTCTGAACTCTTTATTATTTCAGATGAACACAAGCAAATAATCGTACTCCAAACACAATCGCATTTAAACCTACACTTTCACAGCAAATGTGTTTTTTAAATAAAGAGAAACATTACACTCGAGCCACGTGTACTGAACCTGAAGACCAGTTGTGTATTGTAAAGATAAGAACTTAAAACACTGACCTTCAGTCTATTGGTCATTTAATAAAAGTCATGAAGGATTTCACTCTTGAAGGAATTGTGTCTTCAGGTATCTATGGATCTGTCAGTGGTTAAATAATACATGAAGCACATACCTGTGTTATTTAAGACAGTAGACATCTGTTCACCGTAACACGAGCAGAACTGAATGTCCTATATCTGGAGATGCAGAACAATGTTTAAGTGTTTCATCTCTATCTGTTTGCAGGATTATTACCTGAACCTGTTCTCAACGGAAACATGGATGATAAGGTGTGTGGGAAAACTCTTATTATACACGATGACCTCAACAAACCTCTCTCTGAACATTACTCTTCAGCGCTCTGTAACCCGAACAGATGCTTTCCATGTTTGTTTGTCACCGAATTCTGGTTTCAGAAACATGCTTTACATTTTGAAATATAGAGAGTATAGTCTAAAACCTAGAAATTATTGTTTTAATTAGCCGGAAACCCGTGAGTTTCTAGAATATGTTTTATGTGTAAATGGCTGGAATAAAACCTATGGTTAACACATGCTGAAAATATTTTCACATTTTGCTTCTACTGCATAAAACAGTAAAGTGAGGTTTGTGTCATAAGTCTTTGTTGTCCATAGAGCTAGATTTTTTACAGTAATGCTGACATTCCTGCCGTTGGCAGAAGTGAATTATAGGGCATTCGAGCTGTACAGTGTATGTACAGTGTATGTTCTCTTGGAATTTACCCCATGACCTATACCAGACTCACCCCACATCATGAACCAGAATTCTTAACCCGTGTGCTCATTGGTGGGGTGGGACTGTCACTCATGAGACCACACAGGAGATTTACTGGAGGTTTTACAATTCACAGTAATCCTTCAGAGCTCAGCGCCATGGACTGCACACTACTAGTCAAAAGTTTTACTCATTAGAAGACTTTTGGGCTGAAGATGAATGCCCAAATGTCTCAAATTGTTTTAAAAGACACAAAATAAGTTTGTGAACAAACATGCTTTTATAAAAATTTTAATAAATAAAAAATAATGTTTTCAAATGGATGCCTTTAACTAAATATTATAAACAGCCAGTAAAAGCGGAAATTAGACGAGACTCCTTTAAAATTCTTGAGACCTTGAGAGGCTGTTTGATAAAATCACAAGGAAACATTTTTGCACATTCTAGTCAAAATAAACTACACAAAGGATGATTAAATGTTATATATTTTACCTTTATTTTATTTAAGTGTCCTGTTATTATTTAAAGTTGAAAAATATAAATGCATAAGTGAGTATATGTCACAAAACCTTTGACCAGTAGTGTAGAAACCAGATATTCACAGTTTTCCACCAGAAGTTTTCTCAATCTGGCCGCACATAACGCCTTCCAAAATCTGTCTTATTTCTGTGACAAGAGCTGTTCTGACTCATCTGATATGTGATGCTCACAGGGACACAATGACCTGAACTGTTTGTCACAAATAAATAATCTCATCGTCAGAGGGACAAATATATTTTCAGAGCAGGCCACAGTCATTAAAGTAAATGTCAGAGATGTCGTGCTGGAGCAGAGATGGTCAGGTGGAGGAGAGAGATGCTGCTGGCAGATGGATGACGATGTGTTTCGATGTTCTCTCCCCACCTGTCACAAGAGAGAGGGAGTGATGCTGCCCGCTCAGAAACCTAATGAAGCTTCCCGAAGGCAAAAACATCAACCTCAACCTTTCACAGATACAACACTTAAAGGCTCAAACCTGACACTTCCTGGACTGGATGAAGTATTACACCTCCCAGATAAAAACTTCTCAAAAGGAAATCTCTTAAATGAAAACTGAATACACCGACAGATTACTTAAAACACAACATCAATGTTTGTTTGTGAATACTTTAAAGTCTTCATTTAACTGTTCAAACACGAACAATGTTTTTCTGGGGCTTTTATTTAGGTCTCTTCTTAGGATCACAAAATGTGCTTTTAAATTTATATTTAAATGTCAACATATTAAATTGCAGGTTATTCATCGTTTTGCATTTCTGTTCTGTCTTCCTGTTTATAAAAGTGCTGGTTCTATAAATGTCAAAGTTTCAAAACACAAATCACAACGTTTACAGTAACATCACAAACTATTTACAATGTTGCTTTTGTAGAGTTCCAGTTTGTGTTTATTTGAAATGATTAAACATCTTGTTTTAGAGCAAATATCAAACAGTGTCAGTTAATATCAAACACACATTCTTGTATTATGTCTTTAATAAAGTGTGTATGTATTCTTCAGGTTAATGGAAACATGTTTAAAGAAGTGGAGCTGAAGGAATCCAAGTCTTCAGTCAGTCCATCCCCATCCAACGCATCGTCCAACGCTTCCCTGACCACTCCTACTGAAACCCCTCCCCCTGAGGTAAGCTCAAAACAACTACACATTACACAACAATAAATGTGTTAGACAAAGGATTCAAGTACAAATGTATAAAACAACATTAATGTCTTTGTGGTCTAAACGTACACATCAGAATAGAGTTCCTGTACATTATTTTTTGATAACAAGAAAACGAAATAACAAGTAAATGTCTTGTCAGTATTATTTTGGGTTACCAGTAGAAGAAATCTTTTACCGTTACGTCACACAGCCACTTCAATAGAATTATTATACAATAAAATGTTATTATAAACGTTTAGTATTGTAAATGAAATCAAATGTAATTGGCTATATCATTAGCCAAACCAATAATCAAAAACAGATTGTAAGATTAACTTGTAACTTAAGTCGTCTATAAGTCACATGAATGTTGACCTGTGCTGTACAGCTGAAGTACTGTATTACAATTAGAATAATAATAGAATATTGTGTGCAAATGGCAACAATAAGTTGTTTGAAATGATATGTGAAAGTCAATATGTGGCACTGCTGAGCATGGTTTTGTTACATTGTTACAAATTCTGCTTCTAGAAAATTTGTTTTCTGTATTTAAACTGCATTTCTTTTTATTCTGAGTTTCACCTTTATGCAACAAGAGTCAGAGAAATGACATTTAAAACATTTGCATGCACTGTACATGTGACACTATTGACATGAACTCGACTCTTCAGATCGTCAATTCCAGTGATATTTTGCGTCATGGACTTGACATAAAAAGCTCGTTGTAGTTGTTGCTACAAGAACATTAAAACAATTGTTTTATATCGTGCAAAAGCTTTGTCGATAGTGTTTAAACATCAGATAAAACAGTATACGCTCAAGTTTTCACTTTTAAAAAAAGAGAAATAAATCTGTGTTATGGATGCGACAAAATAAGGAAATAAGGTTTTTGGATTTATGTCAAGATTTATGTGAATTAAAATGTACAAACCAGAATCAGAAATATCAAACAAATGACCAATGGATATAACTTTATAAAACATAAAATGATGAGTATATATTAATATTTATGTTCATGAGTAAAATGTAGTGTTATGGATGTGACAATCCTGAAAATAACCCTACTACTACTCTACTCTATGAAAAATAATGAACTAAAATAAAAATTTATTCTCAAAACTTTAAGTGAGACCTCACATGAACAACCAAGCATCTGAACTATAGGTATGGTAAAAAACTTTGGTTTGGTTTAAAATATTCCATGGTAAGGTTGACATATTTAGGGAATACCCTAGTCAGTAAAATTGTGAGTAATATTAATTTTAATTCTATGTTATGCTTTTTTATATTTCCACCAGAAGTTACCTTTGAAACAAAATGTCAAATGATAATTTGAAAAGGTGTACTATGTTCTTTGTTTCTTTTAGACTATTGAGGCGTCTGTGGTAGATGCCATACCAGAGCTGAATCTGTCTCTACAGCAGGTGAAGGAACGCATTCATCAGAAACGCTCCAATAAAAGAGCACCACAAATGGATTGGAGCAAGAAAAATGAACTCTTCAGTAACTTATAAAGCTCCAGTCATTCACTTGTGTGTTTATGACATTTTATGAATACGACTCGGCAAATGTATGTACTCAGAATGATATATTTCAATTACTAACACTATTTTAGTAAACTAGCAATGGGAAAACTGTGATGTATTACAATCAATGAATGTGATCAAAATGATATACTAACACATCGCTCACTAATTACTGTGTAGTATACAATCTATACTGCTTGATGTTTTTAATCAATTGTACATGAATTAATTGAGTCGTAAAAGGGTTTGCTGGTTCATGTTACACCGGAGGTGAAAGGTCAAGACAACCACATTGGATTATGGCACTGTTGTTCACTACATTTTTCCAGGTATACCACACTAAAGTTCACATACTGTACATGCTATATACTACGGAACAGTGAGTGCTATAGTGTGTTAGTATGTATGAGTAACTCTATCTAATTCACTGTGACAGTCTTAGCAGGTTTTGCATGGGAGCAATTCAGTTCAATAGATGAACTGTTCTGAGAACATTTCTTTGCTTTATAATGATAGACCAAATGACCAGTGTCAATACAAATGCATCTTAAACTCAACTTTCATTTTCAATGAGTGTGTTGGTATAAATGAAAGATCATTTTAAGAGGACTGTTGCGACAAGCATCTTCACATGTCCAGTCACTGGAGTATTTTCAGTCACCTGCTTTTGAGTGGTTATTTTTATATATGTAGGTCATGATATTGTGTAATACTGCACTTTTATCTCTGTGCTAAATTTATTCTTGTATGTGTGCACATGTAAATGTCATTTCTTAATAAAATGTATAGCTCACATCTATCTGTGTTGCTTAGTCATCAAAGCACCTTCATTTTGTGTTTAAAGAACTTATCAAGTGATGTTTACTCAACCTCAAGTTGCCCTAAACCTGTAAACTTTTTTCGTTACGTTGAAGGGAGATATTAAGAAGAATGTCAGCAACTGACGTGTCTGATATACCATTGACTACCATAGGAGAAAAGATTACTCTATATTTTTGTTGAACACCAACGATTCTTTTAAGTATTTAGGAGAGCAAACCGTTCTGGAAAAAATGTACTAACATTATTCTAAATATCTTGTGTTCAACAGAACAAGTGCATATAAAGGTTGGGTTAACAGTCCGTTTAAATTGATACCAGATTAAAATTTACAATTACTAAATTGTTTTCCTCTTTCTAAGAACTTAAATGTCACTTATTCACAGTATAGTAAAAAGAATCATCAAAAATGTAAATTAATTTAATATAAATTGAACAAAAAAAAGAACAAAGGAAAGCCACTGACATGAAATACAACACAGAAACCAATGCTGCTGGTTCTTAAATCATCTAATGAGACAATGTGCAGTTTGAGTTCACTAATGCTATCAGAAACGGGATCTATGCCAGACAAGTGGCTTTAGTACTGAACTATTTATTCAATGATATTGAAACAGTACTTCTGAACATTATGATAGTAACTCATATAATATAATATACTTGCTAATCAATCGGTGACATAAGCTTGTCTTAAAATAGGTAAAACGTTGACCTCAGATAAAGACAGTCATTATACATTTAGAAATAAAATAAGCTGAAAGATGTATGGCAAAAGTGTGGGAATTCAACATTACATATGTTCATATCAAAAGATGTGCAATGGGGAAATGTCTCAAGACTTTAGCTGCAAGATAATTCTGTTAACATTAGCCAACATTTGAATAAAAATATACATATACTTTGGTACAACAAAACGATTTGCTTCCCAATCAAATATACTTTTAGTGTACAATATACATATTTTGATAAAGTTAAATACTATTTAGACTAATATAAGTTTAAAGGTCCAAAAATATGTTTTATCATCCACTTAAACCTGAATCGCTTGCTATACATTGACACTGCGTTTGGTGTCAGAAATGTGTTCTCTTAAAAAATGTCACTTTGATACAAAAATATATGTCAGTCGTGCTTTTAAACCAGCAAATCTGCAATTTCATTAAGGGAATATATCTCATAAATGTGTTAGCACCATTCCTCCTGAAGGCTGTTGAAATTTGGCCCAAACGGAGAATGTGTATTTGTGCTCATGTGTATAAAAGCATATGTGTGTAAATGTGTGTCTGTTATGAACAGAAGTGTTTTTTAAATGCTTTTAGGAATGGTTCTCCTAAGTGCATTTCTTCATCTGGGTCCACTGCTGTCATATGTGTTCAGTCCTCAGTTTAACCCCAGAAAGACAAACAAGAACAAGACAAACAAATATAAATGACAAATTAAACATTGGAATAGAAGAGAAGAGGAATAGATTAACAAGTAAATCTAGATAGAAATGACACATCTGTAAATGTTCATGTGGTTCTTATAGATGAAGGCATGTGGATGTTTCCAGTCTTTAATCTTGTGAGTTCAGCAGAAGAAACTCTGTTTCTCATCCTCTCTTTTTGAGTAAAGAAAGTAATCCACAGATGTTTAATCCAGCATAGCGTCCAGCTGATCGGCCAGATCATCAAACATGTTCCCGATGTCATCTAGAATGTTCCCTGCAGACTTCACAACATGAGAAACACTGCAGAGAAACAACAGAACATCCAAATGAGTTCAACGGACTCTCACAAAACATCACTTGTCTCGAGACGTTCTGCAGTGACGTATTCTGAAAGATGTTAGTTTACCACATAAAATGTAAATTGTGTCATTACATCATCATGCCATTTCAAACCTGTATGCATGTTTTTCTTCTGAGCACAAAATAAGATATTTTGAAGAGTGTTAGCGTCTGGCACCCATTTTGCATTTGCACATTGTTTGGACATTGTTGAGGTACCAGCTTTCTACAAAATATATTTTGTATCAGGAGAAGAAAGAAAGTTGTACTGGTTTGAAATGTCAAGAGGATGAGTACACTTTACCACAATTTACTTTTAAAGTGAATCCTTTAACGTTTGTTAATGTTTTGTTTTATGTTTTGTTGTATTTTATTCTATCAATCACAATAACCAGGAAGGGGTTCTGGACCAGTTTTCTGTTAGGTAATGTTTCTCTCACCCATCAGTGTTGTGTTCCAGAGTGAGTTTTCTCTCCACAGCTTTCAGAGCTTCCTCCAGAGTCGAGCTGGTCTTGTCCAGTCTCTGCTGAACCAGCGTTGAGCCCTGAGAAGCCTCCGAAGATCTTACAGACTGACCTGAACTCTCAACTAGTGGAGGATATGAGACGGGAGACTGATGATCTGCAAACGCCACGCTCTGTACGAAGTTCAGAGTAACGCTGGAGCCGACGGCTGCAGACACAAGCAGAGAATAAATGAAGTACACTTATTGCATTTAACATCAAATGATTTCTAAAACACATTCAGAAACAATATTCATAAACAGACTTTACCTGTGGCAGGTTTTGAGGTGTGCCGGCTTGGATTTAGGGGACTGGCAGGTTTGGGGGCAAGAGGTGGAGGTGCTTTCATTGGTTTGGCTGAAGACTCCAGAGAGTGCAGACTCATTTCTGTCTCACTGATTCTGAGTCTTACTTTGTCCTGAATCTGAACCTCCTCTAGATCTGGCGAGCCATCTGTGTTGATGGATGCAGAATTTTGCTGCTCTTTGTCCCTTGGCTTTTGTCGTCTCTTCACCGTGTCCGACTCTTTTAGATTAAACTCCAGAACTTCAGGAGATTTGTCTGGTTTGGCTTTTTCGGGAGATTGTGTTATGTTCTCTGTCTTGAGGGGCCCGCCGACTTTGGGTCTTTGCTTGATGGTGAGGTTTCCTTCCTCTGCGAATGGGATGCACTCACTGGAGCTGTTCTGAGGCGAGGATGAGCTCTGCAGGCATGTGTCCTTATTTCCTTCTTCTTCTTCCGTGTCAGATTTTGTTGCTCTGTCTGTATCTCCGTTTGCTTGAGGGGCTTGATTTGATTCACTCTGACTAAGAGCTCTTCTTCTGCTCCCTTCAGAGGAACTGTTTGCAGAGGTAGTGTTCTCTTGAGGGGGGAATTGGGGTATAACTGTTTCTAATGCAGCTGGGATGGTCTTGACACTATTATCAACTCTTCCAGTAGGGGGCATCGGCATGTCCAGGAGGGTTTCACCGCTGGCGTTGCTACTACTGACAGAGCTGAGACGTTTCGGTGGCGGGGGCGGAGGACCTTTCCGGCGAGCCCTAAAGGCGAACGACTGACTTCGGCTCATGGATTGCTCGGGGGCAGACTGAAGGCGTGCCAACTGCCCACGAGCTGGCTTTCTGCTCAGCGTGGCATATGAGGGCATGGCGGCCCGAGCTAGCTGAATCGCCTCATCGTCATCGTCATCATCCGGTTCTCCATCTGACAAAGCATAGCGTATGAAACTCTGTGTGCGGGACTTGGCTTGCCGGTCAAGTGTGGCACTGTTACAATGCACACGGGGATAATTGAAGGCTTTTTGGGCGGTGGAACTTTGCAGAGAGGGAGCAGAGCCCAGTTTAGGTTTGGCAGGCACCACTGGGTATTTAAAGCCTGTGGACACGCCGAGCAGCAGCTGCTGAGGGCGCAGGACCTGGTCCCGTCCCTCTGGAATGTTGCGTTCTTTTGCAGGACTGCTATCTCCACTTGTTAAGCTCTCCTGTGAACGGCTATAAGGAGTGGTGGCCGATGAGGAGGAGGGAGTGTTGGGGGTCTCTTGGGAACGTCCGGAGCCTCGGGAGCGGGCATCAATGCTCTCCTCGCTGACAGACATACTTACTGCATTCTTGATGGCCAGTCCTTCCTGACAGCCACCATACTGGGTGGACATGGCGTTCTGTAGCTCAGTGCTCAGCTCACTGTCCTGGAAAGTCAGCATTTTGGGCGTGTGAGGAGTGGGGAGGTCACCACTCTCAGGGGCTGGTTCGATGGCTAGTAGGTCAAGGTCTGCTGGGGTTTTGCGTCGCAATGTGCCCTGTCCTGAATCGGCCTGCAGAAGAGCCTTGTGTATATCACACAACTTCCTTACAGCTAACATCAATTTCTTCTGATGGCCTGAGAACGCACACACAAACATTTATCACAACAAAAATATTTTACGTGTGATAAAACATCTTCAGGGATGAGTTAGCTCACCTAGTTTGGTGATACCGATCTCCTGAAGGTCCTCCCATGTGAGATCTCGGACAATATTAATGGAGTCGTAGCCATTTTCTGTAAGTTTCTTATGATACTGAGGCAGACCTATAGCACTCAACCATTCCCCGAGATCCTGCTAAGAGTGAAGAACAGTGAGAGACGCTGTACACACACAGGTGTGAAGACACACTAGAACACCTGTGCGACTTACTGGTATGTACTCTGGTAGCCATTCTGGAATGCTGAGGTTTCCAATTTCCAGAGAAATTTTCTTACGGTGGCCTGGTTTAGTCACCCCAATAGCTGTGAGATCCTGAGAAAGAAAGAAATAGATGACGTACGTCAACATTAACCTGATCTGCAGAAACAAGAATGAACATCACATCATACTGGAGCTCCGTTTATACCTCTGGGGTCATTCTGCTGATAGTGGGCACATCATATCCAGCATTGAGGAAGTTAGCGGTGTATTGTTCCAGCTGAAACTCATTCAGCCACTGATAGATTGCCTCAGCATCCTTACAACAAAAAAACATCTTCCTTACAAATACATCAATACTAAGACTATGTAATGTGTACTGTAGTGCAATGTATTGACTGTAGGTCACAGTACTGCAGTACAGTGTGCTTTACTGTAGCATAGTGGGTAAACTTCAAAATGGTATAGTTTCTGTACCGTAGTATAGTATACTGTATTAGAGTAAATTTGCAGTAGTGTGGTATAGTGTACTTCATAAGTATAATGTATCGTACTGTGGTATAGTGAACTGAATTATAGTATTATGAATTATTGAGTAGTATATTGCACTGTGGTATAGTATAACTAGCTGTTGTGTAGTGCCCTGCACAGTAGTATAATATACTTAACTGTTGTGTAGTACATTGCACTGTAGTATAGTAAAATATACTGTTGTGTAGTATTGTGTACTGTAGTATAGCATATTTAACTGGTGTGTATTACAGTGCACTGTAGTATAGTGTAATGTACTGTTGTGAAGTATATTGTACTTTATTATAGTATACTCAAATGTAGTGTAGTACAGTGAAATGTAGTATAGTGTAATGTAATGTTGTGAAGTATATTGTACTGTATTATAGTATACTCAACTGTAGTGTAGTACAGTGCACTGTAGTATAGTGTAATGTACTGTTGTGAAGTATATTGTACTTTATTATAATATACTCAACTGTAGTGTAGTACAGTGCACTGTAGTATAGTGTAATGTAATGTTGTGAAGTATATTGTACTGTATTATAGTATACTCAACTGTAGTGTAGTACAGTGAAATGTAGTAGAGTGTAATGTAATGTTGTGAAGTATATTGTACTGTATTATAGTATACTCAAATGTAGTGTAGTACAGTGCACTGTAGTATAGTGTAATGTAATGTTGTGAAGTATATTGTACTTTATTATAGTATACTCAACTGTAGTGTAGTACAGTGAAATGTAGTATAGTGTAATGTACTGTTGTGAAGTATATTGTACTTTATTATAGTATACTCAACTGTAGTGTAGTACAGTGAAATGTAGTAGAGTGTAATGTAATGTTGTGAAGTATATTGTACTGTATTATAGTATACTCAACTGTAGTGTATTACAGTGCACTGTAGTATAGTGTAATGTAATGTTGTGAAGTATATTGTACTTTATTATAGTATACTCAACTGTAGTGTAGTACAGTGAAATGTAGTATAGTGTAATGTACTGTTGTGAAGTATATTGTACTTTATTATAGTATACTCAACTGTAGTGTAGTACAGTGAAATGTAGTAGAGTGTAATGTAATGTTGTGAAGTATATTGTACTGTATTATAGTATACTCAACTGTAGTGTATTACAGTGCACTGTAGTATAGTGTAATGTAATGTTGTGAAGTATATTGTACTGTATTATAGTATACTCAAATGTAGTGTAGTACAGTGCACTGTAGTATAGTGTAATGTACTGTTGTGAAGTATATTGTACTGTATTATAGTATACTCAACTGTAGTGTAGTACAGTGCACTGTAGTATAGTGTAATGTAATGTTGTGAAGTATATTGTACTGTATTATAGTATACTCAAATGTAGTGTAGTACAGTGCACTGTAGTATAGTGTAATGTAATGTTGTGAAGTATATTGTACTTTATTATAGTATACTCAAATGTAGTGTAGTACAGTGCACTGTAGTATAGTGTAATGTACTGTTGTGAAGTATATTGTACTGTATTATAGTATACTCAACTGTAGTGTAGTACAGTGCACTGTAGTATAGTGTAATGTAATGTTGTGAAGTATATTGTACTGTATTATAGTATACTCAAATGTAGTGTAGTACAGTGCACTGTAGTATAGTGTAATGTACTGTTGTGAAGTATATTGTACTGTATTATAGTATACTCAAATGTAGTGTAGTACAGTGCACTGTAGTATAGTGTAATGTACTGTTGTGAAGTATATTGTACTGTATTAAAGTATACTCAACTGTAGTGTAGTACAGTGCACTGTAGTATAGTGTAATGTACTGTTGTGAAGTATATTGTACTGTATTATAGTATACTCAAATGTAGTGTAGTACAGTGCACTGTAGTATAGTGTAATGTACTGTTGTGAAGTATATTGTACTTTATTATAGTATACTCAACTGTAGTGTAGTACAGTGCACTGTAGTATAGTGTAATGTAATGTTGTGAAGTATATTGTACTTTATTATAGTATACTCAAATGTAGTGTAGTGTATTATAGTGAACTGTTGTTTAGTATAATGTACTGAAGTGTGGTATAGTGTACTGTGCTGTTGTGTAATTTGCACAGTAGTGGGTCTAACCTTGCCCTCCAGCAGCTGTTGAGGATGCACAAATTGTTGAGAGAAACCCTGCTCACCCAGCCTCTGTGCTGTCGGCACAGGTCTGCGAGGAACACCTTTGAAAAATACAACACCCTCTTATATCACATGTTAACATGTTTGTGTTTGTTTATGGTGTTGTACAATATTTCTCACTACCTCCGGTTGTGTCAGTGTGTTTGTTATGGTCTGGTTGTACTGCATCCACAACAGAAGGCGCCGCCTGCATGAAATAATGAGAAGAATAAATGTTCAAAGAGCTTTAGGTGATCACCACATCAATGTGAATCCAAACACTATTGAGAATGTTCTTAAAAAGGATTAATATGTGACTGAACAAACCGTGGTTATTTTGCTGGTGTCAGGGGGAGTGTTGTGTTGCTGTGGACCATTGGCGACATTGTTGCTCTCGGTGCTCTGTCCACTGCCCGCACTGCGAGTGCTACCCACACTGCCAGTACTGCCCACACTGTTCCTGTCTCCAGCTAGAAGAGAGTCACACATATCACACCAGTGAGTGACTGCCATCTGTACTGTCACCCACAGTCTTGAGGACACTGTGCTCACAGCGCCGACGGCCTGGATTTTTACCAAAGCAGCAGGCAGGATGGGGTGGGGTAGCAGGACAAAGCCACAGGCACGCATTGATGGGGTTTATGGATGACACCCAACCTACATTCTGCCAATCAGCTAATAAGAGCTAAGTTAGACATGGCACGACAACTGATTCTGGATGATGTCCTCCATATTAAAATCAGAGGCTCGGTCTGGAGCAGGCGGGGGGCAGCCAGTAGGGGGAGTCACTAAAGAGCGTGTCGGAGGAGGGGGGCAGTACGGTGAATCTTACCAGCACGAACGTTCCTCAAAACCCAGACGTCCTCCATGCTGGGGGTTATGAGCTGGGAAAGGCTTCTTGGAGACCCACCTAGCAGACACAAACACTTTTTGGGCCACTGGCCTCAGTACTGAAGGGGGTTGGGGGCTTCAGGTCAGTGTGTGTAAATGTGTAAAAGTGCAATTATAGGGTTCCATGAGAACCTCATCGTAAATGAAAAAACATAAAAAAAACACAAATAATCATAATCACATATACTGAGGGTCCAAAAGAACTGCTGGCCATACATGGCAGGTGAACTGGAAACAGCTATGAATTATTTATCATTTCTTATAGCTTAAATTTAAATTATAAAATAAAAAGCTATAGACCAAAAGGTATAAACATAAACTTTGGCTCGTTTAGTATTACTGCTAGTATCAAAGATCGATAGTATCAAAGATAGTTACTTTCCTATATATCTACTGTAAGTACTAAAAGTGAATAATTTAAATGTTTTTTATTACTTCAATTCACTTTTTTATGTGATGTGACAATAAAAAAGGTGAATTGAAGTAAAAAACATTTCAATTTTTCAATTTCAGTTTAAAATCTTGTGAACATCTGTTCAGGCAAGTTCTGAGGGGCAAAAATAACTAATGTCACACAATGACAGATAACTGATACATAATAAATAGTACTTTATTTCCAAAACAAGGCCGGGTGGCATTCACAATAATTGTAAACCGTTTTGGATTTTTCAAGCTTTTTCCAAGTGTGTCTGTCATAAAACCTCATTTATCCTTAAGCCCTTATAGAAAACCCGGCTTGTGGTGGTTGTGACTTTATCCTGATGCCCCCTTAAACATGCCTTTAGGTCAGGTGTAAAGCCCGCTTAGACCTAATGTATCATTTCTTTTTTTGGTCTGGACCAAATGATTAAAGAGAACTACAACACAAGAATGAACACCTCAGAATAATCTCTGGTTTCTGCAAAAATACATTTCTTAACAAGCATTATTTCTTTGTTTTCTAGTACAAATATGTAAACATTCTTAAATCCACGTACATTTACTTGGCAAGGAATGTGACCTAAGACATTCTTCTTTATTTATGAACAAATTAAGCTGGATTAAAGCAAATCAACCAGCTTTAGACTAGAAAACAAGACAAAAATGTTTAGTATGAAATGTGTTTTTAGTAGCTCATGCGTCGCATCATCCAAACAAGTCAAACTGTGATGGTCTGGAGCACACTCTCTATTATAAGAGCATCTATAAGAGATGACCGTGAGGATGTATACCTGTGTTAGTGCTCAGACCGTTGACGTGATGGACCAGATGAGGGTTAGGGGTGTATAGTGTGTAGGAGTCGTCAGTTTGAGGCGCACTGCCCCCGCTCAGACTCAAGCTGGGGCCGAGGGCGCATCTGGAAAGCTGCTGCCTATGGGTGGGCAGAGAAGCGTGTCGTAACAGGGTGCCCCCTACAGGACAACATACACATGAGAGGAGCAGAGGGTTAATGTGAGCGGATGGAGGTTAGAGATGAATATTATTCATGTGTGCTGGAGAATAAAGGCTGGAGTTCAATCTGTCAGTGTGTTACTGATTTAGGAAAGCGAACAACAGGTACATTTAGAGCTGTTAAGTGTGAACTGTTTTTATAACATATCATCACTCGAGACACCAGACAGCTGGAGTCACCAGCCCTGTATAATCGCACCTGAGCGTCTACTGATGACCTCCACTATAGACGGTGGGAAGTAACCGATTCGATCTGTTCCTCTCTGGGTGTCGTGGATGTGACCCTTCCAGCGTCCATCCACATGTTGTTCTATAACCTGTTGATCAAACACAACGGTCAGCTCCTGGAAGTCACAACTTAATCTTCAAGACAAACTTTTTTTTTTAAAGATAATATACGATAGAAACTTTTCCTGAATATCTACTTGAAGTTTATTTTTCTCACCCCATTTGCACATTATCATTATTATTATTATTTATTTACTATTATTATTATTTATTTATTATTAATTTATTATTACATTACTTCATAGTTTTATGTGTTCATTTTTATTTGCATTTCTGTGGTTGTGCAGTTAAAAGTTTTATCTTATTCAAATTAAATAATGTGTAATAATGTTGATGATTCATCCTCAAGTTTGTTGCTTCGGTTTGAGCTATAAACCAAAGAAAAATATGTAAAATGCCTGAAAGAAAATGACCTCATCCCGACTGCCTGTAAACACACCCACTGGATTTTCAACCCAACAGGTTTTTATGTCCTCGACAACCAGTCGAAACAGAAATGCAGGTTGGGAGTTTGATAACAATGTGAGATTTAAAAGCTTTTAACCCCGGCGGCCAACCCTACGCAAACACTCTCAGAAACATAGAAAAGCTGTAGGTCTTACAACAAGTGCATCTGCAGGAAGGCTCGGCTCATGAAACGCTTATTAAATGGCTTGTTTTCCTTCTGTAAATGAGCCCTACACTGTACTTATCTCCTGCCCACCACTTCCCGTGAAACAATACTGTGTGAACATCAGTTCACAAATAAACACACAAGTTTATCTTTAGCACAGTCAAAGAACAAGGCAATGGACCAAAAAGGCCATTTGAACAGAGGAAGAGTAAACAAACACACGGGTTTGGATTAGAGACTTCATCATGAATGCACTTTTACTGTGATATTTACCGTGATAATGTCTCCAGCTCGTATGGTCAGGGCTGTGGGGTCGTGAAGGTTCCAGAAGTCTTTCAAAGCTCGAACCTGAAGAACTCCAGAAGCCTCTAAACACACAAACACATATAGCAGCAGTGAACAACATATCAATACTCTATACACTACAAATACAACACAACAGACACCCAACAACCCCTTTGGATTATTTTAAGCTCATTTTGGCCTTCTCATGGCTCACTTCTGATTTTAGTTCAGAGAAAGGATAATGTTGACACAGTTAACTCGATACTATAATACAAATTCCGTGTGATGTTTTGTGAACACACATACATTCTTGTATACAGGGTTTACAAAGACTCCGGTAGACATAAGGGTCTTTATACTGTAAAAGCGGTATAATCTGTTCCCTTACCCTTTAGATCATAGAAAATGTGTGGCATTTTTAAATGAATAATTATAAAAATATATACGTGTTGTTATATGCAATTGTGTTCTTGTAAACCGTGTATACTTGCGCGCACACACACACACACACACACACACACACACACACACACACACACACACACACACACACACACACACACAGACAGACAGACAGACAGACAGACAGACAGACAGACACACACACACACACACACACACACACACACACACACAAACACACACACACACACACACACACACACACACACACACACACACACACACACACACACACACACACACACACACAGACAGACAGACAGAGACAGACAGACAGACAGACAGACACACACACACACACACACACACACACACACACACACACTGTACAGATATACACAAAAACATAATAGACTATTAACATTGCTCGTCATGATATTTGGCATCTTTTCAATGTCTATAGGACTATAGATGACACAACAGGAATCTTACACAAAGACACACATTTACAGTACTTACCTGAATAACCATACATTTGCTTGTAAAGCAGATAAACCATAATGTACATGTGTTGTGCCTATTCTGCCAATATTTACCGCATATTACAGAAAATTATAATTATTTTTATGATAAGACATTCTTATGACATATTTTCGTGTGTGTAACCTTCCCTTAGTAATCATTTTAATTACATTTATGCATTTGGCAGACGCTTATATCCAAAGCGTCTTACATTGCATTATATGACACATTTTGTTTCTGTGTACGTGCAATAACCGGGATAAGAACCCATGAGCTTGCCATGGCTAGTACTGTGCTCTAACCGGTGAGCTGCAGGAATTAAAATTCAAGTTTACATAAAAAATCTGAACTCAAAGTTTTGCATCAACCTGCTCCATGTACACAAACCACCAGAACAAAGATGTTCTGTTAAGTTAGTTTGATCCAAGAGTAAAGCTACAGATACAAAACATAAAGTTAAAGTTAAACATGATGCTTTCCGTCAATGACAGCTCTCCTGTCCTGTGACCCTTCACATGTTCATGAACACTGTTAGACAGGAAAATACAATACAGCTGAGTCTTCTCACCTCGTAAGAGTTGTTTGATGTCTTTGCTGGCGTGGCAGGCGGTGAACTGGTTGACAATGTCCAGGGCTGTTTGGTTATAAGTGTTACGAACGGTCACATCTATCCCAGCCTGCCGATGTCAGAACAAACACATCAGACTCTTCAATCCATATATTGATTAATGCGACCTTTACATACATATCACACCGACTGGTCATGATTTCATACTTCATTCAAGCTGTGTAGGCTTTGCTTACCTCATACTTTCAGTAATAAACAGTAAGTGCATTATGGATGAACTTACATCAAGAAGAAGCCGCACTACCTCCGTCTTCCCGTAGAGAGCAGCTTCATGGAGCGCTGTGCCCGCTTTAGTGCTCCTGTTGATGTCTATACCTGCTTTCAGAAGAAGCCTGACATACAGAGAGAGAGAAAACTGAATGAAAGGAATGTTTGCTGGAGCCAACAGGGGATGACATCCTCTTTAGCATTCTGGATCACATTAACACGCTGAAGAGTCTCAAACACAGACGTGTGGAATTCACACAATCACTTTAGGAGGTATAAGAGACTCCCATCTGTCAGAAAGCAGGGTGAAATTTCAACGCTGTACCAGGAATGTCTGACGTTAGATGGGAATCTGCTGTAGCGTGACAGTCTTAAAAAACAATGCATCTGCAATATACTGTATATTTCAACCCCAAAACCTAAAACGATTATTATCTTAACTGTGAAGTTGTTTTCATAGACTCTCATTACTGTAATGCTTTCAGTACTAAAGATTTATATGAAAAATATTATTGGTGACCCAATAATAATTCGGCACAACATTATGAGTGTGTCTGGTCCAGTATGATCCTGTGCTAATGGAATGGATGTCGGGTGTGTTGTATCTCAAAACATCTGCTCAAATACTCTTGTATTGTATTTTATTTAATGTCACCTGGTTGACATAACTTTGCTATTCATTGTAAATCTGTTTAAATTTGTTTGAATATGAGCATGTGTAAAGGGTTAGAGAAAGGGTAACATTATCGATTTTGAAACAAAGATGCTATTATGTTTTTCTATGTGTAAAACATCTAAAAACAACTTTCTTTAGACATCAATGAACTTTCTTCATTGTTAGCATTTTTGGTTGCCATCCATTATGACTGTTGTTAGAGTCTGAGTGTTTTTTTTGTATACTGCAGTGTGTCTATAATACCGTCTGTGTAAATGTCATCAAGAGTGTGTTGTATTAAAAGCACAACAGAGAGTCCAGCCGACCTCCACAGAGTCACATGCAGCTCAGAGACGTGGAACACACTACACAGCGGAGATTGATGGCTACAGATGTACACGGGTGCTCACCGGATGACGTCTTTGTGTCCGTTGCGTGCAGCCAGGTGTAGAGGAGTGTTACAGCTGTGGTCTGAAGCGTCCTTCCGATCCCCTTCCAGGAGCGATGTGACCATATTACTGTTCAATAACAGCTGAGCCACCTATATGACACAAGCGGCAGAGACATTAGTTTGACGGTTTGTGACGAAGTGACCCCTGGAAAAAGTTTTTTATTGTATGTAAGATCAGACAGATAAAGGCAGAGAGCATAAGAAATGCAAAAATTCTGAAATTCTGCAAAAGTTCGGCTCTCAAAGGTCATACAGGTGTTCCAGAAAACATTTAAAGCCAAAGACATCTGGGCCACAAACTCTACACATTCACAAACTGAGAAAGACAGAAAATGTCAAATCAGAAGAACAGTAAATTATAAACCCGTGCAGAGCGCCACCCTTTCCCATTGTTCATGGAATTGTGGGATTGACAGTTGAGTAGAGCAAGTTTAAAGAATGTAAACGTTGAAAACTGTCAAAATGAATGTAGTATTATTATTTTTGGCTCTCCTTTGTTGTTTTGGGCATTTACTGTAATAATCACGTGAGCTGTTTGAGTTGTGCATGAACACATAAAAAACTCTTGAGTCAGTAACTCATCATCTCAGAGATGTTGCCACAATTATTGTGGATTTAGGCTGTCTTAGTTTTTTGTCTGTTTGTGTTATTCCAGACAGACAGGATGACAGTGAGGTCAGATCTCTGTGTGAACCATTCTTCTGTCTCATCAGTGTTTCTTGTGCGTTCAAACTTTTGGAAACTATATTTACTTTTCTAATGTTATTGTCCTAGCTGAGTTTTCGGAAAAGTTTGTTTTCATTGATGTTGTAGAAAACAAACACACTTGTTCATAAAGACACACCCTTAAAGGGCAGCTTTCTGGCATTTTAGGGCAGTATTAAGTGAGGGGGAGACGCTGTGCAGTTGTTAAAGCCGCACCCTGATGCCTCAATACAGCAGCTGATTCAATAACACACATACAAACACAGACTGGCATTAAAATAACACCTCTCAAAATACACACCAGCGGGCATGTGTGTGAGAAAACCAACGAACACAGCTCCTGCAATCTGAGCTCATTCACTAAAGAAATGAATGACACATTCAGATAAAAGGACAGTCTGAACAGGAGAATTAAACATAAAAACATACAGAGCATTGTATGCTGTAAATAGTGAGGAATCTCATGGAAAAAGTTAAAACTTAAATTTATGAATCCTTACATTTATATTATGTGCTAATAATAGATTTCATCTGTTTTATGTTGTGCTCTATTTTAAGAAATAACCATCGATAGAAAACAATTTAATGTCAACCGCTTTGAATAACAAACACCAGACTGTTTAAATATTTAATTTGATTTTGGGTGAAAGAGAACCCCTCGTAAATGCTGTCATATCCTAAATTCCAGTGATACCAAACAGATGCGATTTTATGAGTAACCCTGGTGACAATGATGTAACAAATGACATAATTAAATGCAAATGTAGACTCACTGGGAGAATTGTATTAACATAATTTCCTGCATAGACTAACCTTCTCTCGGCCAAACTCACAGGCCAGATCCAGAGGAGTCTTCTTCACTTTATTCAGCACACACGGGTTCGACTGGTGCTGTAACAACATCTCGGACTGATCAACAGAAAGAGAAAGAAAAACAGTCAGATTATCCATAATCTTTTACTGATAAGTTTCTATCTGTGTATTACTGCGGATCACTGTGTGATGTAATGCAGATATCACATTTCTTGGCATCTCAGCCGAATGATGTCAGAACTCACAGGTGCTGTACACAGTGACACTTTTCCCAGCAAACAGGACTCTTTTTCCCAATGGAATTTCTGTTTAAAACCATATTGATGATTTCTAAAGAAGATTACATGTTTTCTATAAGTTAATTAACTTATTTTTAACTTTTATACACAGCAGAATTATCCTGTGATTTAGTTTTATTTCTTTAAATTTGTACATGGCCAATGAATACAAATACAATGAAATCCATTTTGTTACATTTGTATGTACAGTACATAGCCGGACTCAAACAGAGCTATCTGTAATTCTTAAAACAAAGGACATATGCAAAACTTATCCAGCATGGATTCTACATACGCAAACACCGGTCAGAGGTGTAAGACAAGCAATCTTTATAATTCACTTGTTTGAAACACTTCTGAACACAATTTACCGTAGGAAAATGTCTTCAAATTATTTTGTGGACTAAAAGTGCAAATGGATGTTATGTGACGAAAGCCCGGACAATTCCCCAGTGTGAGACCAACTGTGATGTACAATAACATATAGTGTGATATTTGCATCAGATCGTGTTTATAAGCGTGTTTGTTTACTAAAGAGCTCTTCGTATGGATACGCACCACCTCGTAGTGTCCATACTGAGCAGCTAAGTGTAATGGAATCTGCCCGTCATGAGACGCCCCGTTGACAGCCGCCCCCGCTCGCAGCAGCATCAGCACCGACTCAGCTTTACCCTGCCAAGCCGAGTAATGCAGCGGCCGCATGCCTGCGCAACAAAACGACAAACAATCACTAGCAACTAAAGTTATCAACAAGACATCTCAGATATTATATAGCAAACGTTAATGATGAAATAACTCTGACCATTTCTGTCCTTGATGTCTACGACGGCTTGAGCCTCCAGTAACAGCGACAGCAGCTCTGTGGTTCCTGTGAGAGCAGCGTGATGCAGCGCTGAAAACCTGAGAACAAATCAGAGACAGTGATGGAGACGCAAGAGACGGCAGTTCGAGGCGAAATATTAAAAAGCCCCTTAATGAACTTGTATGGGTTTATTTTGACACCAGGGCATTACGTTACTTCATCAACTCCCAGATGGGAACACGTGTGGTCGTAAGGAGAATGGAAAATGTAAAAACCCCAGCACATGTGAGGATGCCAAAAAACAAATGGCTTGTAAAGTTCATATTGCTCAAGATGTGGTACAGATAGTGTGTAATATATTAAGAACTGAAATGTTATAAGGTTTCACAAGAGCAACCCAGAGTGCTGAAATATATTGAACAATCATGAACAAGCTCAGGCAATAAAAGCAGTGTCCTCCAGGCACAGACGACCTCAAATGCTCAGAACAGTAAAGAGTAATGTAAATGCTTCTTGTCTGGGGTGGCTGTCTTTTGTTAGGGCATGCCAAAATCAAAGCAAGAACTTTCGCAGATGAGTAACATGCCTGCTTTCATCAAGCGATGTAAATTAGCTACAGATTCTTCTCTTTGTGAACGTCTCTACTGAAAACATCTTAAAACACAAGTGCTCCCAGAAAAAATGAGCAAGGACGGAGAGGGCATGTAAAATTGATATTCCATTAATATCTGATGATGTACAGATACAGCTTTACAAACTAAACATATAATGAAAATCTTATAAGATATGATATTTTGAAGAGGTTGATAAACAAAAATGTATTTATGTATAGATACTCAACATAAATGAATAGATGACAGTTACCGACATTCTTCTGCAAAGGAAAGAAAGTCATACTGGTTTGAAGTGTGAAATGGATGAGAAGATCCAAGAGTGGTGTTCAAGGCAAGAGTGGTGTTCAAGGCAAGAGTGGTGTTCAAGGCAAGAGTGGTGTTCAAGGCAAGAGTGGTGTTCAAGGCAAGAGTGGTGTTCAAGGAACCAAAAAGGACCCATGTGACACCTCTCTTCATAAAACTACATTGGCTTCCTGTAGCAGCTCGCATTGAATTTAAATGTCTTCTCATTGCCTACAAGACCACCACCGGTTCAGCACCCACTTACCTTAACTCACTAATGCAAAGATATAGACCCTCAAGATCTCTGCGCTCCACAAATGAGCTGAGACTTGTGGTACCAGCTCAAAAGGGTAAGAAATCTCTCTCTCTCTCTCTCTCTCTCTGTCTCTCTCTCTCTCTCTCTGTCTCTCTCTCTCTCTCTCTCTCTGGTCTCTCTCTCTCTCTCTCTCTCTCTCTCTCTCTCTCTCTCTCTCTCTCTGGTCTCTCTCTCTCTGGTCTCTCTCTCTCTCTCTCTCTCTCTCTCTCTCTCTGGTCTCTCTCTCTCTGGTCTCTCTCTCTCTCTCTCTCTCTCTGGTCTCTCTCTCTCTGGTCTCTCTCTCTCTGGTCTCTCTCTCTCTCTCTCTCTCTCTGGTCTCTCTCTCTCTGGTCTCTCTCTCTCTGGTCTCTCTCTCTCTCTCTCTCTCTCTCTCTCTCTGGTCTCTCTCTCTCTCTCTCTCTGGTCTCTCTCTCTGGTCTCTCTCTCTCTGGTCTCTCTCTCTCTCTCTCTCTGGTCTCTCTCTCTCTCTCTCTGGTCTCTCTCTCTCTGGTCTCTCTCTCTCTGGTCTCTCTCTCTCTCTCTCTCTCTCTCTCTCTCTCTGGTCTCTCTCTCTCTCTCTCTCTCTGGTCTCTCTCTCTCTGGTCTCTCTCTCTCTGGTCTCTCTCTCTCTCTCTCTCTCTCTCTCTCTCTCTCTGGTCTCTCTCTCTCTCTCTCTCTCTGGTCTCTCTCTCTCTCTCTCTGGTCTCTCTCTCTCTCTCTCTCTCTCTCTCTCTCGATCGTTCTCTGCTTCAGTTCCTCGATGGTGGAACGATCTATCTCTGGCTTCACGCTTGTCAGACTCGGTCTCTATCTTTAAAAAACTCCTAAAAACTCATCTTTTCCGGCTACACCTAACTCACTAACTCACTTCTTTTCTAACTACTCACTCTATCAAAAAAAAAAAAAAAAAAAATATATATATATACTTTTTGTAACTTCTCTCTCTGTGTAACTTGGTAGCATTGTTGTAGCACTTGTTCACCTATTGTTGTATCGGCTATTTACAACTTCATTGTCTCCTCGACTATTGTAAGTCGCTTTGGATAAAAGAGTCTGCTAAATGACTAAATGTAAATGTAAATGTAGAAGATGACGGAGTATTCTGAGCACTTCCAGTTGAAAAAGGTCACCTCCAGTAATGGAGGAGAAACTTGTGGCTCATGAGGGTTAATCGAGCAAGGTCAGAACAAGAACCTCTGTTTGAACACTTTTAAATATGACAGCATCTAAAGCACTCACGTTATAACTCTTGATTTACAGGACAGTGTATTCAGTTGTTGCCTGGCGACAATAAAAAAAAACGCAGTGCAACAAATAAACAGCTCGACGCGTCATGCGTTTCCATACGTAAAAATGCTTTTGGTGTGATCGGGCAACACTTAATGTATTTATATACCAACATATGCACAAATCTGTGCATTTAAGGGTAACACCCAGTGACAGAAAAGGTTGAGTTTTGTGCCTTTTTTCTGACAGTGTTCTTGAGAGTCGGTAAAATAGTAATGAACAGAAACCCTAAATTTGTATATGTGTGCATTTTAACATCCATTTCTATCAATCATTGTATTATGATGATCGCACAAGAGGTTAAGCCACTTGATCAATGAACTCCAAATGCAGTCGCATGGAACATTCTCTGTACATGCAAAACATTCTGGCTTTCACTGTCAAGTCATTACAAATATATTTGCTCAATACAATTTTCTTAAACAAAGCTAATGATTGTACGCAAATTCACAGAGGAAGAGATGTGGCGGGACACATTTTCATACTGACTTGACTGTCCCTTCTTCAATGCCTTAAATGAGACTTTGTGTAAAAGTAAAGTACATCATTTTTTCTAAGCTCGGCCACTCTGTGATGAATGAAATGTTTAATTTATGTGAAATTTATTACATGCAATACAGCTGTACACGAGAACCGCAAAGAACATTCCATGGCACCACAACAAGAGGACAGGTTAAGGCAGGACATGAACACAGCCGGAGGCATCGTGGCACAATATAACTTCCTCTGAATCTAAGGAGAACATCAGCAAGTAACTAAGAACTAAGACATTGAGGAGAGGAACGGAGCCGTGGAGGTCAGGAATCAGGCCATGGCTTTGTTTTGAGTTGGCACACATGAAATCTGTGCCACTTGATTTATGAAATATATTTTATTTTATTCAATTTACTTTATTACTGCGTTGCAGTGAATAGTGAAACTTTTATCCTTTGAGCTTTTCAAATGTTTTACGTACTTATTAAACAAAAATGAGTAAAAATGCTGTTATAATGTATGCCAGGCCAGAAGTTTGTAAAGTCACTTCTTTATTTTGCTAAATAAATCCCCTTCCATGAGCATTTTATGGAACTAAAGCTTGATATCATATAGAAACCATAATAATTTGAATAATAATAATACAAATAATAACATATTTCTTGAATATTTTTTAAAGTGATATGTCAACCCTGTCTGCCGTATAATTAACATTTAAGTTACCTTATTAGTGTAGGCCGTTTGATAGTTATTAAAAAGTAAATAGGGCAATTACTTAATACTTCCGATGTTCCAACGCAGACCGTGATTTGTTGAATGTCCTGGAATATTGTTATACTATTCTAAAGAAACACAAGTTGCATGTATGTCGATATCATAACCAACACAAAAACACAGTTTGACACCCCTGAAAATGTCAACAACGGCTATACAGTCGGATGACTGCCCGCAGCCATGTTGAACACTTGTTGATTTCCCATTAAACGCACAATTTGAGAAAGTTCCCACAGCACAGTGAGGACCCTGTGTTACAAGCCCTGTCCACCTTCAGCTTCATTTCTCTGGATGTCAGGATGGATTTGATGTGTCCTGGCATCACAGCCACGGGTGGACAAAGGACGGGGCTCCAACGAGTCCCTCTCACACCGGTCAGGCCATTCATTCACAAACATTCCAGGACGTTTGCCATGGAAACAACCCCCATACAAATCCCAACAGTTTCCCAGAAAGTCAAATGTGGTGCAAATACAAATTTGTCTCACAGGCCGGCAAACCTTCAGGCAAACCACTATTATTTGTAAAGTAGCAAACCCTTTGGCCTTGCCCATTACATTTCTCCTCTTGCACTCCCAGTCTCATGCAGGAAAAATTATAAAAGAATTTCAAACTGAGCCCATCATTAGGACAACATTTATAAACAAAAGCTTAATAACAGTTGTGCAGGTTTTTATGAATTGTGAAAATATTTATTAAAATAATCTAATTTAAATAATTAATTCACAGAGAATTAGGGAGAAAAGAAAAGCACTGCTGTTCACTTTTTTACACCACATTTTCTTTGGTTTTTGATATTCTTTTTTCAACAGGGATTATAATAAATCCTTCAAACAACAGATTAAACACATAAAAAGCTGTTCACTCTTTCAGAAACCAGAGCTCCTTAACCAGATTTTATTTCTTTAAAGGTTGAGTCACTAAAACCAAAATCAATACACATACAAACAATTTTGTAAATATTTGCTTAATGTCTGTTCTGTGGAGTAAAGAAAGTGAATCAGAGCAATCAAAAAACGTTTGTTCTCAATCAGCAATAAGGGACATATGCACATATGATGCGGGAGAAGAGAGAATAAGTGCATGTTATTTTCAGAATGAAGAAAAACATAGCCGTGTGAATCTCTTGAGTAGGTATTGGTTTGGGTATACTTTAATTTCACAAAAATCGAATATATTATAAAATAAAATGTACTATTATATATCATGAAAAAATATGTATTTCATGTATCTTTTCTTGGTTTCTGGGTTAAAGTATGCTTAAACAGATTGTGCAAGAATTCCACAGATACCCTGAAGCCTTTGCCCACACACGGGTGAGGCTTATGACTTTATCAGAGCATGTGTAATATAGTCTTGCAGAGACTTGTATTATGCGTTGGTCCGTCTACATCTCTTCCCTATCCTGTTTTCCCCCTTTATAGGAAACTTTCCACTAGCTACAGATGTTATGTAACCGAACCCAATGAATCTCATGACAACCTCACTAAACAAATTAAAACAACCTGACCGATGCATCTTGTTTGGAAGAATGTTTGCTCGCGAGATCACCATCAGAGATTCTCACTCATGTGAGTTATTTACACCAGGAACACACGAGAGCACAAATCAAGGCCTCTCATAAATTTCCATCCCCCCTTCCTTGTTTTGCTCTTGCCGTTCTCACCTGTCTCAAATAATTGCTTTTTGGTGCTTTGTTAACCCTCCTGTCTAATTTGCTGTGGTCCTTATCCATGCATGCCCATCTTTGACCCCTGGTTTGGCCCGTCCCCCTTCCCTTTTATAAGACAGAGTAGTGGCAACGTCTCAAAAACAAGCACTTAAAAGTCTCAGCTATAATATATGAGGTCAATGTAGCGTTTTATAGCCCTGTGAGAGGCCCGTCTTATCTCCAGAACACCATTGACATAAGTTTTTATAGACTACTACACTTTTTTACATTAGGATGTGACCCAGGTAACATCTCAAGCTGAAAGGATTCAGACTTTTCTTTAATATCAACTTTAGGGCTTATGTTTATATTTACATTTACATTTAGTCATTTAGCAGACTCTTTTATCCAAAGCCACTTACAATAGTCGAGGAGACAATGAAGCGGTAAATAGCCGATACAACAATAGGTGAACAAGTGCTACAATAATGTTACCGAGTTACACAGAGAGAGAAGTTACAAAAAGTATATATATAATATTTTTTTTTTTTTTTTTTTTAGATAGAGTGAGTAGTTAGAAAAGAAGTGAGTTAGGTGTAGCCGGAAAAGATGAGTTTTTAGGAGTTTTTTGAAGATAGAGACCGAGTCTGACAAGCGTGAAGCCAGAGGCAGATCGTTCCACCATCGATAAATAATTATGTCTCATTATTTATGTGTTTTTTCAGTTTACAAAGTGAAATTAAATATATTTACAGCAAAGATCCATTAGATGAAAGCCGACTCATTTAAGCCCTCTAAAAAAAGCTTTTGTGAACGTGCCAGTGAACAGGACATTTAAATAAAAGTATACATATTTAAATGAATCAATTTGAATGAATTCTTGTCAACAAGATGTAAAGGGCGAAATATGAAAAGTTAAGGTCTTAATGATGGTATATGAACATAACAGATCACTCAAAAATGAATATTGTTTCACCATATTTTCACTCTGTTGTCATGAGGACTTTCTTCTGCAGAGCACAAATAAAGATATTTTAAAATAAGTTGGTAACCAAACTTCCTCAGACCCACTATTCTGTTGTAAAGACACAAAAACAGTGTAAGTAAATGGGGCTTCAATGTCTTTTTTCCAAAATACTTCAAAATATCTTCTTTTTCTGCAGGAGAATGAAACATTCAAAAGAAGGTAAAACATTTTCTGATAGAATTGTCATTTTTTGAGAACGATCACTTGAAGTGTATATTCCATATGTTAAGCCTCATAAAGTGCTAAGAAAATAAAAATTTGGTGATAACCAAGAGTGTTGACAGTCACTTCTAGCTTCCATCAACATCATAGTGGCGATGTCAGTTGCTTGGACCTTTTTAAGAAATCCAAGAATTGGTCTTTTTATCCCAGAAGTGATAAAAAATGAGTTATTTATGTTTGGGTCTCTTTGTTATAAAGGACACTGATGAGGAAGACTTCTTCACACAAAGTCACCATATGATTTAAGACGTCTTGGTTTTTGGTGTAAAAGTTGTCCTCTTTTGCGGTGTTGGCATTTTTCTGGTTTGCCCAAAGCAGGGATGTAATTAAAGAGTCAGTGGTTTGTTCGTGAAAGCCGGGTTGAATGGAAGGTTAAAGGTCTCTTAAAAGGACAAGTTCCCATAAGTGTGCTGACTAGAGGTGTTCTCGTGTCCATAGATCTGTACCTCACCCAAATTACTTCTATATCAACCCCGACGTGCATGAATTTATTTTTAAAAATAAATATATAATTCTGAAATTCTCGAACCTGACTTGATCCAGATGTAAACTACATTGACATGTGTTAAACCTGCAGCTGCACCCGCCCCACTGGGATCACATAAAGTTAAAGAAAATCCCCAAAGCCAATTTTTGCGAATCCCCAAAGCGAATTCTGAAATAGTGACTTTTATTTATCTCAACTCTGGTGAAAGAACAGAAAGACAGAAATGATCCTGAATGATGGATCAGCGTAATACAGTTTTCTGATGAAAGATTACAGACTTTAAAAAGGTTCTTGATGTTCATGTGTCTTTTCTCGAGAATACACTGTATGAAGCTGAGCTAAAGCTGTTCATAAAGTGCTGATGAAGCAATTATCACTGTAAACTCGATGGCTGTGTATGCATACATGCTGAATGCTTAATGTATGGGACAGCCCATTCTACAAAAACATTTTGAATTTTAAATTGACAAAACCATAGAACTAAAATTTCAGACTCTAAATTGTCTCAAGGCTAAAACCCAGTGGGGTTTTCAGGTCTACGTGGACAGGTGAAGACCTCTAGTGCTGACTCCATCAGAGGAATGATTCAACAAGCTGTGATGCCATGCCTCCTACGAGACCAAGATTTCAATCACACAGGAAGTTTACATGTCTACACACATTCAGTCATGAATACATATATGTAATGTCTTGAGAATTTGGTGCTGTTCAGAGATCAGTTTTAGCCCAAATTCAAAGAAAATAATAATACATTTGAATGAAGACATTTAGACACCTTAAATGGTCTATACATTAAATTTCGAACCTTCAAATATACTCATGTTTTGTGTTATTCAATCAAAAAACCCAATTCATTGTATTTGAATAACACTCCTAACAAAACATACAGTCCCAAAGAATCTTTGTAAAGAAAACTGTGTCCTGGAAAACCCCAGTGACCGGTAGGCAAAAACTCCCCAGAATGATGGAGCATAACCTAAACCCGGGAAGTTCCTTTTTTCTGATGACACAAACATAATTGAAAGAAAACATAGATTAATGCAAGTACATGCATAATAAACTCACCCATCTGGATCCTGATAGTTAATGTTCAGCCTCTTGGTGGAGCCCAGTAACTCTACAACACACACAAAAAGAGAGAGAGACATTGATGAAGTTTACAATAATTCAAAAGAGTGATGATTTTATATAAGGTGGTTATGATGTACACCAGAAAAAAAAACAATGCCCTATTTAATAGTTAATACCAATGGCATTTATACTAGGGGTTAAACCTGACAATATTTGTCTCAAGGGAGGATGGAACAGCTGAGTCGCTTTAAAGAACAGAGTACGCTCACCAGGACGTACAGGACTAAATAACACAGTGTCATCCTGAGAACAACATAAAGCACTTTATTAACCTCTAACCTCTGTTTGACCTCTCAGGTCATCTTAAGAGGTTTTCCACTAGCAGGAGTCTGGACAATGAGAGAGGACTCTATAGAGATCTTACAATCTTTGATCTTTGAGAAAGTTTTGTTCCTTCAGCTCATGGACCCGTGAGCCCCGGTGTTCTATAGCAATAATCTGTGCCACATTAATACATATTACCATGCTCTGGTAAAAAGGCACAAACAAATGAAAATGATCAAATATTCATTCTTTTTAATCTACTGAAAAACATACAGCAAATAAAGGTGCAAATATTTTTTTTTCTGAATTCATTCGGAATAGTTTAGATAAACTGATTTATCTGCCTTTTTAAATTCTGTGAACTGTTAACAATATTTCTCCCAAATTTCGGATTTGAAAACGGATTAAAATATACGGATAAAAATAATAATATAAAAGATTTTATACACCTCGAAAACAGCAAAAAACAAGTTTATGTTTCCTTTCAAACAAAACAACAGCAATATTATGAATATATATTTTGGAAAACGTACAAAATTGTCTGGGCTTTTTTAATTTGTCTTTCACATGTCCTGATGTTTGACTTTGTTGAAATTTAACAGACCATGAACTAGAATGACCAAATACATCTAGAGATTGTAATTTTTGGACTGTGCACATAATGCTGTTATAATGCTCTTCTAGTGAAGTATTATTCCAACGCTTTGAGAAGCTCAGAAAACAAAGCCAAAGTTGTGAGAGTATTCCTCGTTATGTGAAACCAGATAAGGAGAAAGTACATAAATGTCTTGCAATTTCATATCAAGAGGAAAAAGACTAACTATGATCAAGTGGGGAATGGGAGCTTCATTGTCAATCAATCATTGCTCAATTTAAAAACTCAAACACAGAGGACATCAGATGTCATTTAGTCCATATGTCTGGAAAACATTTACCTTTGATGACAGAGCAGTTGAAGCAGACCACAAAGGGTCGGAGGAACCTATAATGGTGAATCTGTGTTTGAATTCCAGGTTAAGAAAGGTCAAAGTTCAGGATAGTTAGGGCACTGGAATAGACTAGGGCCTGGAACACAATCACTAGATACACCTTTGGTGATGACCCACTGCCCATTCTTATTATGAAGCTGTCAAGAGCCAATAAAAAGCTCTTTGGAGTGAAGCTCTATAACAGATTCACAATAGCAGTTCATTGGCCATGTTACCTTTAATAGTGTCCAACAACCTATGGAGCTTTGCAGAGGCCATCTAAAACAGATAGGAATCATATACATATGTGTATGACTTATCATGAGACTAAAGTATGTTGATAAGACTACACGTTCCATGTGTGTTACATGTCCATGTTTTTTCTGAGATGTGTTGTGGTATTTTCCATTCTGTCTGCATCAGAAGAAGAATTCAGATGTTCAAGTATCACAGACATTTATTTTATCATTCTGTTTTTTTATGACAGAATAATCTTCCGATGCATGATATAGGGGACAGGGCTTGGTCTTGGTCTATACGTCCTCCTTTCTCCTGCTTTCAAGATGCAATCTTAAAACTAGCCATCTAAACTACCATCTGTTTTCTTTATGCTATTTTAAAGCTGTTTATGAGCATGCACCTCCCCTTTGGTTACCCCACTGGAAAGGCTTTGGAATATTTTCGTTTCATGCTAAAAATGGAAGATAGAATGGTTTCACTGCCACAAGAATGCATTTGACTGATTTAGCTTCACTCCTCACGGTTTCAAATTGAGCTCTCGATCTGTAAAACTGATTGTGAATTCCGTTTCTGTGCAGTGAGTCTGTTGTTTAACAGTACAGACCTAATTTAAGTAATCGCGGTTTGTATCAAGATTGGACAATTACATCTTAATCTATAATAGAGCAGCCAACGCCTTTCACTCCTAACTGACAATGCACCGGAGCCAAGTCTTAAACATACACACCCAAGAAAAAGATATGGGTCATAAAACTGATGTCCCAGTCCATCTTAAATGAGCCATGAACTATAAAAATATTACTTCAAAGCTCGAAAGTGAAAACTGAAAAACAATTACAATTCATTTAAAGTACATAGAAAGATAAAAGTCTGCAGCATTGACGACAATTTCATCCAGTGCATCTACAATATTTGTCGCTACTCTATTGAAGAAAGATTTTGTAGTCATTAAGTCATCTTTCATTGAGCATAAATGTGCAACATGTATACAAAAGGTTTCAATACTTAATAATACATTGGAATATAAAACAAAGAAGATATTTTTCCAAAGGTATACATCACTTTTGGACAGAACTGTTATTAAAACTAATTTTGGCAACCTTTTAGAGACTTGTGAGCTGTACTACCACGCACAACTACACTAAGTACTGTCCACATGTGCAGTCTGAGTTCCATATATTGGCTTCTTCCTGCTCACCTGCAGACCTGCGCAGTCAAGACCCTTAAAACAAAGACTCAGTGGCTGACCACCTTCCGCTTCAGAAATATCTACTCAAGAACTCTTTGGACTATTTGGAAAGAAAATAGCAGAGCAGAAGGGATGAACTGTTATGTCAGCAGTTATGTCTCAATGTTTAGGAGCTGACAGATCTCATCAGAATATGTGGGTTCAGATCAGAGATGACAGATTCCGGGAAGCTCTAAACTTAATTCCAGCCCTCCTGACACGGAAACATTTGCATTGCAGAGAAACTGTGCTTTCGCTTCCTCTCTTATCTACTATAAACGAGTCTGCCGACAGCTACAGCTCTGGATTTTTACACCTTATCATGGGCCTGAAGAAAAATGACGGTCTTGCCAAAAGCAGGCGGTCTGTGAACGAAAGCTAACTAACACTGAAACGACAAAAGATACGCTATCTAGACAGTGAAGCATAATATAAAGTCATATAGAATTATTTTATGAATCTACCAAACAAAACCTAGACAAGAACTTTCCAACATTTAGCATTAAGCCTTCCCCAATAAGTTAATGAAGAATCATCCGCTCATAACAGGGATATGGGAGTGTAAACTTATGGTTTTATATTTATAATATTGAAAAACAATACATGCACGATTAGATCATAGGAAGCTTGACATCATAGGATGCAGGAAACAGGCCTTTTCTCAAGAGTCATGAGAAGGACACATCTTTTCAACACAATCACATTTGGCTTTTTATTGAACAGCCGGACTATTCCTCATACTCAGAGACAGAAATCTTAGAAAGCAAACATAACATCAACTGCACCATCTACTTCAAACGCTGAAGTTACATATTGACCCTAAAGTTCTTCAAACAGCTCTTGGATTATTTCACGAATACGTAGTGCACAAGACAGGACGGCGTAGTGTACTCATGCTCCACCAGGTAAAGACAAACCCACTGCGGTCCTACCAGACCTTCGCTAGTCATCTTTGTTGACACATTGTTTTCTACGTAGAGGAATGTGCCTGCTTTTGTCAGCCACTTTTCCGGTTTGTGCCATCCCAAACCGGAGGCGAGGGGGGTGGAGTGTTCACACTGAAAGTGGGATTGCTGGTGCGAGGGCGGTGGGTGCAAAAGCAAGTGTGACCCTTGGTGAGATTAGGTGGGGGTTCTGTTGACACAGCCCCCATCAAGAGCGGCCAGACCTGGGATAGGCCCCTTATTACACTTCCTTCCCTAGACCATTGTTCCGAAGAGCAGTTTTGTCCTGCCCAGTGGAACACTTTCAAGGTCTGCATGTTCAGCGTTATGTGATGGGACCTCCTGGTAAGATCGGCCCAGAAACACTTATCTCATACTCTACTACATGAACATCGTTCAACAATAAAGTATCAAAACATTACATGGCTCATTTTTCATAGTTGCCAGAGTGGTCAAGCAGCTAATGTGTGTGTCTGTGTGTGTTCTGACATGATAAGGCACAGCCTTCACAAGCACAATACAAGTGAAGGTCAAGGCACACACACCGTAGTGAAGCGACGTATTACACCATACTTGGAATTTGTGCTCTGCATTTAACCCATACAGTAAGTGAACACACACAAACGTGAACACACACCCGGAGCAGTGGGCAGCCATGCCGCGGCGCCCGGGGAGCAGTGGGGGGGGAACGGTGCCTTGCTCAAGGGACTCACCTCAGTCGTGGTATTCCCGCTGGTTCCGAGTCTCGAACCAGCAACCTTCGGATCACGAGTCCAAGACTCGAACCACCAGGCCACGAGTCACATCTAGTTCACATCTAACTGAAAAAATACATAAGTCTAGCAGACTAGAGAACAGACTAGAGTGTGTTCTTCATGAACTTTAATAGTTGGGTTGTGCACTGTTGTGTTGGTTAACATGAAGTGCTTAAAGAGCTTGACCTTTGTATTCACCTGTATAATTACAAGACCACTGAGACATATCTCAGAATGTGATTATTGGCCGATACTGATATCTGCACGATTGATCGGAGCATCCCTGATTTTTACAACTGATGTCTATTTATGACATATAAGAGAAAAGAGATAAAAAGAGTAAATACTTTTAATCTACACACTTTTTAAGAATCTTTGGCTTATCCTGAAGGTTTTGCCCATTTCTCTAATACATAAAAACAATAGAAAAATAATTTTGTATGTTTTAGAAAATAAATACTGTGCACACCGAATGACAATGTGACATTTTTCCAACTAAGTTTTAAAGTTTTGTCTCCCAAAACTTGAAAATAACACGAACTTGATATGTTACCTACACTTAATGTGTACTCTATAAAAAATCACTTCATACAAATTACTTTTAATGCTGACTTCCTTAATATGCACAGTATGCAGATATACTATAAGGGCTTTGCGATGTGGATGAAAACTGTATCATGATATCAGTGTTTTGTTTCGATCGATATTAATAATACTTGATATTTTGATGACCAATTTAAATAAGCACCAGGAGAAAAATAAATGACATGAAACATTTTTATTTTAAACTTAACCTTCTTCTGAAGAAAATCCCCTCTGTTATTGAGACGGAAATATCAACAACCACGGAAACCTCAAATAATTAAACTGTACAGTAAACATAAATCTGAAATCACAAGGAACACTTCACAAGTATCTCTGATTTGAGGTGAAAACTGAAATAAAATATTAGAAATGCTTATTAAAGTGTTAAATATAAACAAAGATAAGCCTGAGAATGAAGTGCAAGTTTAGTGTTTACCTTCTGGTGAATAAAGTGTTCTTAAAATACGTGCAGTGTTTTGTAACATAAAACATTGAGCTGGACTGAGATGCATCTTTAATATGAAAAGGTAATTTGATAAATTAAGGTAAGATTGTTTAAAATGTAAAACCCGCAAACCGGGAACGATGGTCTTGCATAATTGTGCAAAATGTAATCTCTTTACCTCATACTCCTACATTTGAAATAACCTTACAAGAGGAAACAGATCTGTAATAAGTTACACACTAAACCCAGAGCCACCAGCAAGATGACTGAAGCATTACTAATGAAGACCTGTGGACAAAGGTGATAAAGGTGAACAACTGGTCCAGTTTCCAGAGACGGTCTTGCAGGGGAGATGCCAGACCTTTACATGGAGAAACCTCTCCACACCAGCATGTAAAGACAACGGGGAAGTCAGCCCATCCACCACAGATACAGCCTGTGTACTCTCCAGTAATTGAATCTAAGACTCATGTAAACATTGTATGGTTCAATATTCTTCTGTTGTTTTGTCCTCACACACAATGAGTTTTGCATTAGTTTATGAGCTCCGGTCATGTTTGAAAGCCGTGAGAATGCCAGCATTGCAGGCCTCTTGTCTAACATTTGATTGAGGTGGAACTGGTGCCGCACTGACTGGGGATTTGGTAGCGCTTGAGTCGAGAGGCAAGGTCAAATAAAACACACTCAAAATACATCCCAACATGTGATAAACATTTAATGCAAATGAATACAAATCCTTCTTTATGATTTAAATTCTCTTTCAAACTTCATCACATTTTAAATACATCTTTAACAACTTGATGATTGAATTCTATTTCTTTGTTTGTTGAAAATGAAACATTTAATTCACATTTTTCTTTTTTGATTGACAGATACACAGATCTGTAAAATGCTTCTGTCCCTTTAAGACCGCTTATACATGGTCTAAGAACTGTATCACGTGTGTTTACGTTAAAAACCCAACTACTATTGGAAGGATTCGTGGCAAAATGCGTGTAAAGTTGTGTTTACACATCCATTTTAGGGTTAAAAAGATGTGAAGGAGCGCAGTCTAGAATGAGATTGTACCTGTTTATTACTGCCATTACAGTTCTTCCATCGGCGAAACAGAGAGCCAGCCCAGCAGAAGTGTTATAGATCAGAACCATTATATAAATACTTTCACACTGAGATCAAAAGAGCATATGTAATATTTGGGAACATTTTACTGAAGTTGTTACATAAATAGCGTAAACGGACTCGTATTGCTAAAGAGTAAAAGATATCAGATAGCTTTACTGACATATTCAACATGTTTGCTTTATTGCATGAGAAAGAATTAAGCCGACGTATTTCCTGCTCTTATATGTGCTTGATACGTTGCTAATATTGCTTGTGGAAAAAAGCCCTCACGATGCATTACGGTGGAGACAACATATCTGTTATTGAGCATTATTTATTCTTAGTTCCAAACGAATCCGCACTCCAGCCCGCCGCATCTTACCTGCCCATTCCACATTTGGGGCCAGGAACGCTGATAGAAAAGACGATATTAAGTTACTGGATCTGCTGCTTGCACAATACAACATGTCTACGCATTACACTTTTAATACACAAAATTATATATTGACCAGTTTGGCAGTCGCACAACGGTGAGCATAAAGAAAAACCGTCCGGATTGGCTCAAAAAGTCACAAAATGTGAAAAACCACTATGCAGTGAAGAGCCCAGCATTGCTGGTCTGGGTTCAATCAAGCAGGATCTCACGATTAGTATCGAGTTTCAGGTTTGATCTGTCCGGGTCCATACTGTTCTTCCATCCAGATTTGGGAAGTCCTCCTCTGCTCGAGGTTAAGCAGCATGAAGTGTGATAGATAACGGATGCAAATGGGCTCAGAGAGGTGTGTGGTCACGCACGAAGCACACTTAAACACGCACAGCTCTGCCTTTAAACACACACACTTCCTTTAAAAGACACAGGTTGCTTACAGTATCTACTTAGCCACCAAAAGACGTCCAAATTGTAGAAATAACATACGACTCTCAATGTAGAAGTTAATTCACTCAATAGACTAGTGAAGACGAGAGAAAGCTTTAATCTTGAGTGTCACAAGTCTTGAAGGTATCGGCTCATTTAATTTATCGTGTATGAGCAGTAAAAAACTCGACATGTCATGGCCGCTAATGTAAAGTTGGTCAGAAGAAAGGGCCAAAGGAAGATCCACAGGATTAGTTTTCTGAAACAACAAGATGATTCAACATCAATGATGTCTGTGTTAAGAAAATCAAAGCTTAAACAAATCAAGTGAACTTTCATCACAGAAACAATACGTCAAAGTTCAACCGTTGGCCTTTCTGTTAGAAAAAAGGGGAAGAAACACACTAAATACTTTTAATTCTGAAATATTGTGTTTACTTGTTCAACAGAATTAGAAAAATATAGATCGCTTATAGCATATGCCAAAGTAATTAAAGATGATTCTATTTGCTAACAAGCTCAAACAGCATTTTAAATGCATTTTCCCAAATATGCACAGCTGCAGGATCCAATTTTGTTACAAACAACAGCATGTAAAATCATGCTGAAAATAGAATATCCTTATAAAAACTTAAATACAAGCTGTGCATTTCTGAATTAGAAACCAGTCCCAAAACATTTGCAAGCGTTTTGCTATTCTATAGAGATCATAGCCGTGTGACACTGCCAAAACCTGAATCTGTGGCCTCTGGAAAGCTTTGTTATCCAAACCAAACACATTCCATGTTTTATATCCTTAAGAAGCCATTCTTGGTTCCCCTTTAAAGTCTGATCAAATCTGAACTCAGAGTAGCAATCCTGTGCAAATAAATCAGTAATGAAAGTTAGAGGCTGTTTGGGAAAGATCTCTTAGCTCCAGGACCTCGGAATGTCTTTGGGTTGTCTCGCTGCGGTCAGCCGTGTCACAGAGGACAGAGAGCGAGACACACTTTCATCTCTGTGCCAAATGATGGCTCCCTCGACCACTGGAGAGCGGAGAGGAGGCCAAACCACTGCAAGAAACCTCTCACATACAGAGCATCCACACACTTTGTTGTGGTCATTTCTGTCCAATGTCTATTGAATTTCAACAAAATCCAACCTGGGTAGTGATAAAGTCATCAGACAGTAATGTAAATGTCTGACAACAAGAAACATAATAATATGTAAATATGTCATGTATGTAATATATGTAATGTGTAAATATGAACAAGCTTTCTTTGCAGGTTTTGAGATCTGAAAAGTTTTTGGATATTTTATCCGTATGTCCTGTTTTCATTCTCACCAAACAATGATGAAAACAAATATAAGCTTTAAACCTGGTCGTAACATTGCCAAAGTTCACAAAATATTTATTTCCGACAAAACACAAACCTATAAACAATAAATTCAGAAAAAACAAAATGATCAAAATATTTTCCGTGGCTCTATTTTCATTGTCCCTTGTACTTTTCATGCATTTTTTGACACTGGTCTATTACAAATAATGGGGAAAAACATCAGGATCTTTCAGGTCCACAGTGCATTAATAGTCTGATTATAAGATCTAAAGACAAGAAATTCCTCTTGTTGTCCCAAAACAGGAAAAACCTCTCATCAGCTTCATGATGAGCCAGAACACTTTAATTACAAATGTGCCGGATACAAAACTATCATTTAATGAGCGAAATGCAAACAGCATAAAGCCAGTACTTAACTTAACCATGACTGTAAAGTGCTGACTGTTAGGACACAGAAAATGACACACTGTCATGTAAAATTAAGTGAAATAGTTCCAGTTTCTTTTCTGAAGCACCACATTTAAATAAAACCTCAAAGCTTTTGTGTTTTATATTCAATTAAAAAGGATATATTGCTCAAAACTAAAAATTCGGTCATGATTTACTTAACCTCAAGTTGTTTCAACTTTAAACAGAATGGAACATATAAACTATTTTCTCTACTTTGACAGAGAGTTTTAAGTTTAAGTTATAAATTGTGGTTGAGTTTTGACAAAATGTTCAGGGATTTATTCCTTTGAAAGTGGCTTAGCTCTCAGGATAATTTTACAATTTGCATTGGCCCAATCTGACATAAGGAGCACAGGTGCAAGGTTGAGTGTGGCAGGGGTCTCAGGGGAAACTGGGGTTGAAAATAGGGGTAATTTCCTCTTGGTACATCCTATTGTGTCTATGAACAACACAATAACGATTATTCGAAAAGAGGGAAACATCTGTGTCAGGCCTGGGAACCCCCACAGGGGTCAGTGAATGTGGACAATTCTACTGATCAAATATCACTGGCATTCAGATGATGTATCATTCAGATTCAAATACTTTCCCACATAATGAAAACTGTGTTGTGTTTACTCACCTATATGTTGTTCCAAACCTGTATGACTCTTTAATATGATAAACAAGACAAATGTTGACAGTTTTTTTACCATACAATGAAAATGGCCATGGTCGGGTCTTTAATCTCAGGCCTAGCATTCTATTTGAGATTGTCATCCAGGTTTGGAGCAACATATACTCAGAATTCAGTGCTACAACCAATGTTTAAAGAATTTTTTGTTCTTTCATTTCTTTTAAGGTTGATAACCCATCTTACCAACATCTTACTTTGTTAATAACAATAAAAAAATTAACATACTGAATGAAAACCAACAAACTCCCTGAACGGTCCTTTCCAACAAAGCGTTTTGAGTGTGTTGTAAAACATTGTGGGATTTTTAACGGATACACAAGGCAGTTCTCAAGTGTTTTACACAAAGCTTTATTGTAAAAGTATTACAGGGAGAATGACGGGAAAGACGATAGCGCAGACTGGGCGTTCATGCGATATAAGGTGGGGAAACATGCGATAACCACTGCTTGCCTTCCTAAAGCGACCCGAAAGATGTGTACACACTTCACAATGCTTCAATTCCGTCCTGGTGACTGATGCTGATGATGTCCCTGATGACATGTAACCTGAACCGATGAATTTAAACATTTTTAGAGTCAGTACGTGTTAAATACATTCAAATCAGACATCCCAGCGAGCGCTGCATTCCCTCTGGCTGACATCATCTCTCATATTCTTGTGCCTTTTCCCCATTCAGGCTCGCAGTGTTATGTCGTAGCTTGGACAATAGCTGGCATGAGCAGGAAAGATGCCAGAAAATATCCGTGAAACACTATTAAGCTCCAGCTCAAGGCAGCTATGACTCAGAATTCAGTGTTTGAGTGAAAACAGGCCCATTTTCTTCATGTACTACACAGTTTTGCTCAAGCGTCTCAGTGCGGGAAGAAAATATGACCCCTACTGTAGCCTCGCACAGAGCCGGCCGTATGTGATCTGGACTAAGAATTCATTCACTACAGGGTTATAGAGCTCCGCCGGGGTCTTGGTTAAAACCATGTGCCGTGGAAAATTTCCATTCCTTAACACTGCCAATAAACCCAAAGCTGTTTCTCTGTGGCAGCTAAACTGCAGAAACACAATGGGTCTCATTTACTATCATTGAGTTCATTTGAACATCTCATAGAAGTTGTAATTACAACAATACAAATTAGCCAAATACTCTATGTGTAGACAAAATGGGATACATTGCTTGGCAATTGCATTGGCAAATCTTGTACAATGTGACATTCAATTTGTTTTATTGGTTGAGCTGCAAACATATGTCATGCGTCAATACATAAAGTATTCAAAAACTTTGTTTAATTGTATTTTATTGTTCTCTGTTCTATCTTTATTTTATTTGCTTATAAATATTGGTAATCAAGATCCAGCTTGGAAAATGTCGCAGCATGTAGTGGTGAACTTATGACCGCTGCTCAAAACACTATGAAGGCTGACACAGGACAAAAGTTTTGTCACGTTTCGGTTCTTTGCGATTTACATGTGCTTTGAAAAACAATGTGGCTGATCGGGGCTTGGGTAGAAACATACGTAATTCTAAGGTAATAAAAATATAACAGTTCATTATGAAAGGTCTTAATACTACTCTGACGACATAGGTGTGTATATTATATTATTTCTGCCAATAGGTTCTCCAAAAAACTGATACAACCTTAAATATACAGTAAATATATATCATTATATTAGACTATGCATCAGATTAATTGCATTATTCTTTAGAGAAGCAACCACACTGCTGCAAAAGAACTACAACACCACAAGTAGTTCCAGAAACTGCTAATGGGGATCTTTGAGAATAAACACATACTTAAAACGATTACAATGTCATAATCTTACCAATAGTCACTTTATCACTAAAATGATATTAAGTGAAAATGTGAATACTATTGCAGCTTAATCTACTAAATGAATCATTTTAATTATGTGGGTTTTAATCAGCAATAGATCAACTCAACCTAACCTATTAACAATGATTAAAACCAACAACTATTTGTTTAGAATTTAAGTCAAATTTTTTGCATATTGTTCAAAATGTTGTGAGACAATATCGAACGCACAATATTGTTAAGCCTTTAGAATTGTTAATATAAAAACAATAATATATATGTTTGTTTGCTTATTTCCTCATGTTAATCAGATCAGTGAAGGTATAGGATGAGAATTATAGCATACATGATTATTGCATATGTGTTAGCTTTAAAATGAATTTCAAGATTTGTTCATGAAACCACACAATTTTTTGTTCATTGTTTCTTTAAACTAGCCTTTAAACAAGACTCTATCTTAACTCATGGCTTAAGTCCTCTATGTCAGGAGGATAATGTTTGAAAACTCATTGAGAGGAAGAAAATGATTGCTTTTATCTCAAATCTTATCAGTTACTTGCTAAATCCTGCGTCTGTGCGTCTGATGAACCCGACATGGAAAGACAAAGCCATAAGACACACAGACAGGTCAAGGGTGAAATTCAGAACACAATAGAACATTTTCAACCATTCTCATGGATATGAAACACAATTTTGTTATTTCCCACCATAACAGGCCTATAACTTCGTTAAAGGTCCATCATAAAAGTGTTTGGGTTGTTTAAGTTTAAAACTACAAGTAGATAAATCAGCCTAGAAGACGGACGGATGGATGTTTTGCTTTCGAGATCCAATTAAACATTTAGCAAGCAAGTGGGAGAGCCGACAGACAGCTGCCGCACAGGGACTGAATTTCACAGTCTGTCTAAAATGGTTTTAACAGATTGTCTTCAACATGCCCCCTCGCAAAAATCTCATTAGCTTTCCCGGCTGTCTTTAGAGGTGCTGCCGGAGATAAACATGCAGTGAAACCACAAACCAATGACAGTAAAACCACTACAGTCCGTGGATCAGATGAAACCAGATATTCTGTAAAACGACCACCAACTCTTTGATATCTTTCCACACTAGAGCTTCACGGTCATGAAATGAACACAGACACAGTCACAGAAATATGAAATGAGATCTAGTGTTGATGAGGCCCGTCTGCTGTCTGGATTGAAAGTGCTGGGAGTCCGTAAATAACTTCATTACGATAGAGCTTGTGACGAAGCTGAGAGAAGTCATGACTGTTTTATCAAGCTCTTTTAACTGATAAGAACTCAATGTGTCTAACTGCATTACAACACAAGCTGGAGTAAAACACTTCTAGCAGAAAGTTGCACAAGGGATAAGTTAGGTTCACCTGTTTAAGACCATGTGCACATTAATTCATCTATATTTGAAATTCTGCAAATATGTTAAACATAAGACACCAGTATGTGTCATATTTGTCACTTTACGCTTGATAACCTTTTGGCAATGTGGAGGAATCAACAGTAGGTATGTTTAATCCACAACGTAACATTGTAACATTGCAAAACAAGACAGAAGCCCAAAAGACAGCATCGCACGGTGAAAAATATATTGTTTAATGCCTCCGTTTTTCTATCAACAAAACATTGAGGTGCAAATGCCATTTTTAAATGTATTCACTTTGGAGTGCCTGCATCTTTGGTCAAAATCTCAGTCTTTGACTACATCGAGATGTAAAAAACCCTTTAACACTTTATATTATATTTCACTTAATGGCTTGTTGGCAAAATAAACTCTCAAATGAAAACGGTCTTTGTTTTTAGTTAAGGACAACACATTGTGTGTTATTTTGATGCAGCTTTGTGTTGTCTCACTTACACATTTGTTATTAATTGTTTTTATTATTTATCTATACATTTATCTGGAAAACATCCATATACTCTGGACAAATGTAAAAATAGGTGAACCTAGGCTGTAAACAGTCCAATATTAAAAAAACAACAAGATTTTTCGAATCAAACATCTGGACAATTTGGAATTAAAGAGGATTACACCACGGATTGAAGCAACGTGACACAGAAAAACAAATTCTGTCTGTTATTGTGAAGACGGAAAGAAAAGATCACAGATAACACAACAAAAGTATCACAGTGGGTAGCAGGAGTACATTCAATGTTTTCTGACTCACGATGAGAACTTTCTTCAGCGTTTCACTGAACATCAACATGAAGATTACAAACTAAACAGAGGGCAATAAGAACAGGACGTGATATGGAGTGTTGATCAACTGAAGCGCGCTTTGGAGCTCCTCTTTTACCTTTAAAACCCTTTAATCTGTTGGGCACCATCTGTGTCATCGCCATTTACAATCAGAGAAAGCATAACGGCGTACGACAGATGTCAAGAAAAACAGGATGCGTTCATCATCGATAGATGCGACAGAGGGTGTTGTTTGTTGCGTTGCGCGCCGTGCCAATACGCTGCCTGTGCATGAAACGCGAGGTGATGAATAAGTGAGACTGCGAGTTTCAACAAAGGATCGTGGGTAATCTGACAAGCTGTGGCGCAGCCCCTCAGGGACTCAGACAAAGCAGAAGGGACGGAGGGGTGGAGACACGCTGGGGAGGATAGTCAGCTGGTCAGGCCTTCTTCAGCCTGAAGGATGAGGGCTACAAAAGCCCGCCGTGTGTTAATGGCTGTATGTATGCCTTTATGACCCCAAGCACACTAAAGATGACATTATAGAGCAATAACTCAATCAGCTTGCCATTCACACAATAGCTCGGCCTATGATTCTGTATCTCAGAGACGAAAGAAGTGCTTACGGCTGAAATCAACTTGCAACCCGTCAAGAAGTGTTTGCCTTATCTCTGTGTTTACAGACACTTGGGTAAAGAATAGCCGAGGTGCTGCCGGGTTATCAGACTGACCTCACGCTGGCCTTGGAAATCCAATCCTACAGTTCCAGTCTAAATGAATCCTGTTATTTCCTCAAAACCACGCAGGTCAGAAGGGAAGTCTGGGTAAGCAGGCGTTCAACCAACTAAACTTCCTAAAGGAAAAATAAGTGCATGTTTCTGCAAAAATAGAATCATGTTATAGGGATAGCTTGTTTTTAGGGCTTAGATGTGAGTTTCTCTATGCTGTGCTTCAAAAAGACAATTCTGAGGTACTACAGAAACCTTCCCGACAAGAGCACACAAGCTTCAAAGGACAAACCTCCCTGTGTTGCAGGGTATAATTACTAGTACCAACTTGCTCTATACTCACCTGAATGGTAAGCAGGTGTATTGAGGGTCCATAAAGGTCAATCCAGGTGTGAAGTTCTTTTAGTTTGTGGGAGTAGTCATGAAATGAAGATTAAAAAGAGCGCTGTAAAGAGGTGTAGTTAACTACACTTTCATCTCATTTACAAAATTCAGTCCTGGTTAAGAAGACTCAATCCATGGGCCACATAAATGTTTAAACACCTGGCACGCGTAAGAATAAAACATATTCTAAAGGTGGTAACATTAATGCCTACTGTTTATGTGAAATGTACTTATCATTTCATTCAATATTCCACATCCATTGCTAGTTTACATCTTAGGAATTCCCATTTAGGCATACAGCACACGCTTTATCCAAAGCGACTTGCAAAAAAGGCAATGAAGCGGTAAATAGCAAACATTTACACCCCCGCTCATCACGTACGTCCTCACGCTTCCACATCCCTTATTGAGATCAGATCATACGATTGGCCAAGTTAAGTGAGAACCGATCAAGTCATAGAATGTGATTATCGGTTGATACCAATCTCCGGCTGATCAACCGGAGCATCCCTACTAAGTTATCAGTAACTTACAGACTTGGCATTTTAAATCTTTATGACTTTCTTCTAAAACACAAGACAACTTATTTTTAAGAATGGTGGGCCCAAATGACTTCTATTTAATGAACATCGACCAATGCAAATCGGTGGGGTCCAAAGTTTTTTACTAACATTCTTCAAAATTTCTTCTTGTGTGTTTTCCAGTCTTACATGTTGAAAATGCAAGACAGTTAGTATGTTATCACAGAATATTAATTTTGGGGTGAATTTTCCCCTTTGATTGTTTCTTGATCTTTATTACAGTTGTCATATATACCATCTATATATAAGCAGAACAGAGTGAAATGGAGAAATCTTCCCATCTATCTCTTCATCTGGCAGGTTGGGAGGTCTTGATGGTGGAGCGCTTTTTTGCATCTACACTCTCATACAGGACCACATCATAGAAAACACAAGTTATTCATGCTGGGGACGAGTGTAAAGCTAACAGGGTACAGCTCGCTCTTGATGTTCTGCTATAAAGAGATAAAAGCAAAGAACAAGACTAACACTAAAGTCTGCTGATGTTATCAGAACTCTGTTGGCAATGTATTTTAAAGCTCAATCACACTGCTCTCTGGGATCTCGTATTAGCAGTAAAGATAAACCTCAAGTCCGGTCTTATTGGTGGGACAGGGTATAAGAGACATGAATGCGGTTCTCCAAAGCCTAACCAAAACAACACTCACAATATATCACTCTTTACCTGACAAGCACATTTTGAACTCTGACCCCTTTTATCCAAGGAAAAGCTCTTTTCACGAGCTGAAATCTCTGACATTTAAAAGTAAATAAATGTGAAATATTGTGAAAAAGTTTCTATCACCATTATCAACGAATTGTCTTCTTCGTTGACAAAATGTACACTTTCAAACTAAGATAAGATAAAAGATCTGAGAACTTAAGCTATGAAGGAGCAACTTCTGAGCAATACCATTTTCCTCTTGGCATTCGTACGACTACATTACAGAAGCATCGGAAGATTATTCAGACTGTTCAAAGTGCATCTGTCAACACCTCAGCAGCAGCGTAATTGCTTTTCAATGAAGAAAACAAAAGTTAAGAGCTTTACGGATAAACATGTTGTCATCACTGAACACCAACGCTGTGTATAGGACAAGATGTTATGAATCGTACTCACTGCTTTTGTTAGCTTTGACCTTGGCCAGAAGCTTCTGCGTCGTGGCGAGATCGCCATTCTTGACCGCATGCAGAAGATCCTGTTCTTTTCCCATGATCTCCTACTATACAGAACTCCACCCGTGACCCACAAGAGTTCTGCGTTCCCCTTACACCTCCATCCAGAGGAACAACCACTGCATGAACCTATCCCACAATCCTCTGCTGGCAACGATGACTTTAGTAGGGGGTGAGTGTCAGCCAGACGTCTGAGGGAACCACAAGCAACCAGATATCTGTATCCCTCCAACAATGACGTCACCAGACTCAACTGGCCATGTCATTCAGCTCCCTGTCTGGCTGTGGATGCGAAAGCTTGAGGAAACTGGAAAACCTATTTTGCTGTATGAAACGCTTTCCGTTTTTCCTTCTCAAGTTTCCAGGGCCTTTTCTGGGTTGCGTAGAGCTCCGTTTCTGGGAATGCGGAGGCCCTGTCGATGCTGTGGTTAGGAAGAGAGCGTTTGGACCGGCACCTGAAAAGGAGCCGACAAGAAAAGCAGTATTTACTACATGTGCCAAGAAAAGAGCTTGAGCAAAGCAGCAGGAAAAGAACCAAAGCTCTGAGAAAGAAGTTCCCTTTGTACGTTCAGAAAGCATTTGAAGGCAAATATACTATACGTTTAGGTAATCTTTTGTGACATTTTAGTGGCTGCGGTAAAGGCTTATGTTCAGAGCTTTTAGTTAACTTTTAGTTTTGAAAGTTAAGTTGCATGACTAAAAGGAAGTGTTTTTGTATTAGTATTTATTTTAATGTATGCCTAAGTTTTGATACTTAAAGTAATTTGAAAAATAATTGTATTTTTGTTTTTGTATCTCAGAAAATGCTTTAATTAAAACCTCAAATGAATGTCACTTAAATGCACTTAATTCATCTGTCAACATTATTTTCATTGTTCACAGTACAGACAGAGAAACAATGGGTTATAATTAAATGTTTATTTTGGATGTATGCATTGCATTTTAAACATTTAAGAAATAAAAATGTTGTTTTCTAAAAAAGGAGGCTTAGTTGTTTATTTTAAGAGACCCAAGAGTCTTATTTTCTCTTGTATATTTAATATTACACTTTAATTAAGCAAGGACACATTTTATCCGATTACTCGATTAATCGATGGAATATTCGGTAGAATACTCGATTACTAAAATATTCGATAGCTACAGCCCTACTTCAGATCTTCTCATATCTTCTCATATCTTCTCATATCTTCTCATATCTTCTCATATCTTCTTCTCATATCTTCTCATATCTTCTCAGATCTTCTCATATCTTCTCATATCTTCTCATATCTTCTCATATCTTCTTCTCATATCTTCTCATATCTTCTCAGATCTTCTCATATCTTCTCATATCTTCTCATATCTTCTTCTCATATCTTCTCATATCTTCTCATATCTTCTCATATCTTCTCATATCTTCTCAGATCTTCTCATATCTTCTCATATCTTCTTCTCATATCTTCTCATATCTTCTCAGATCTTCTCATATCTTCTCATATCTTCTCAGATCTTCTCAGATCTTCTCATATCTTCTCATATCTTCTCATATCTTCTCATATCTTCTTCTCATATCTTCTCATATCTTCTTCTCATATCTTCTCATATCTTCTTCTCATATCTTCTCATATCTTCTTCTCATATCTTCTCATATCTTCTTCTCATATCTTCTCATATCTTCTCATATCTTCTCATATCTTCTCATATCTTCTTCTCATATCTTCTCATATCTTCTTCTCATATCTTCTCATATCTTCTTCTCATATCTTCTCATATCTTCTTCTCATATCTTCTCATATCTTCTCATATCTTCTTCTCATATCTTCTCATATCTTCTCATATCTTCTTCTCATATCTTCTCATATCTTCTTCTCATATCTTCTCATATCTTCTCATATCTTCTTCTCATATCTTCTCATATCTTCTCATATCTTCTTCTCATATCTTCTCATATCTTCTTCTCATATCTTCTCATATCTTCTCATATCTTCTTCTCATATCTTCTCATATCTTCTCATATCTTCTCATATCTTCTCAGATCTTCTCTCTTATGGCCAGCGCACATGTGCAGTATTTTACAGAGAGATGAAGTGCTTTCCATGGCCTCTGTTTTGATCATTGTGTTAACAGATGCTTTCTTATCACGACAGTTCACAGTAAATAAAACATATTTATTAAGATGAATGTGTGAGCACATATTGGAAACCAGTGAGGGAAAGATTTCTCAGATCTTACAGCTCAGAGAGAAACTGCGGACCAGTTTACAGATAATTCCACCGGCGCTTAAGACACAACTCAGAGGTTATAGAAACATTTCCACATTTGTGTCGTACGGATGTTTGTGAGTCCCTCAAACAAACATTTGCTTTCATCCAAAGGATGTTACAGTACAAACTCACAATGTTTAAAGTTAAGATCCTCTTTATTCTCCTTTATTTCTCTCTATGTGAGGAGGCAGAAGAGCAGAAATGTTTTAATATATATAATAAATATTTGATTATAACCCAAAACCAACCATGTCACACTATGAGCCGTATATACAATATTTATAATGTGTTATTGTTTGGCAGATATAAAGTTATAAAGTTGTTATAAAGTGTTTATAAAGTTATAAAGTTGTTATAAAGTGTTTATAAAGTCATAAAGTTGTTATAAAGTGTTTATAAAGTCATAAAGTGTTTATAAAGTTATAAAGTGTTTATAAAGTTATAAAGTGTTTATAAAGTTATAAAGTGTTTATAAAGTTATAAAGTGTTTATAAAGTTATAAAGTGTTTATAAAGTTATAAAGTTATATTCTATTTAAAGAACATTTGTGGATGTTGTGAGTCTGTGTTTGTGTCTTTACCTTTATAAAATACACAATAAACATTTCTATACAACATAAATAACACAACATCTGGTTTATATTACATTTAGTCCTGTAACATGTTTATGTTGTCATATAAATCACATGAGGATAAAAATATCACTTTATATAAAGAAGTGTATTTAATCTGTGGATATATTTCCCAGAACAACACTAATAACTTGTTATGACATTATTAATCTGAAGAACTCTCTTTATAATCTGTATATAAGTATATAAGTGTTATAATAAACACATCATAGACATGAAGTGTATTCTTACCTTTGGATCGTTAGTTTCAGGCGCGAGATCAAACTTTATATTTATATCTCAAGTTTACTTTAACACAACACTTATAACAACACTCATAAACACCCGGAGGTTACACACAAGTGTTTAATAAAGTATTTACTTGTAGTTTCTTCTCGTTAAACTCCAGAATGTGTTTCCTGTAGGGAGAGATTTGCATGTGTGTCTCTCTCTCTCTCTCTCTCTCTCTCTCTCTCTCTTTTCCCACTGAACGTGACGTCACGAGTCTGTATGGAACGCCAAAGGGGTCACAGTCACCGGGATAAAGTTTGCTTGGAGTATTGGTTCTCAAAGTGGGGTAACACAGTCACTGTAAGGGGTAACACAGTCACTGTAAGGGTAACACAGCCACTGTAAAGGGTAACACAGTCACTGTAAGGGGTAACACAGTCACTGTAAGGGTAACACAGTCACTGTAGGGGGTAACACAGTCACTGTAAGGGGTAACACAGTCACTGTAAGGGTAACACAGTCACTGTAGGGGGTAACACAGTCACTGTAAGGGGTAACACAGTCACTGTAAGGGGTAACACAGTCACTGTAAGGGTAACACAGTCACTGTAAGGTGTAACACAGTCACTGTAGGGGGTAACACAGTCACTGTAAGGGTAACACAGTCACTGTAAGGGGTAACACAGTCACTGTAAGGGGTAACACAGTCACTGTAAGGGGTAACACAGTCACTGTAAGGGGTAACACAGTCACTGTAAGGTGTAACACAGTCACTGTAAGGGGTAACACAGTCACTGTAGGGGGTAACACAGTCACTGTAAGGGGTAACACAGTCACTGTAAGGGGTAACACAGTCACTGTAAGGGGTAACACAGTCACTGTAAGGGTAACACAGTCACTGTAAGGGGTAACACAGTCACTGTAAGGGGTAACACAGTCACTGTAAGGGTAACACAGTCACTGTAAGGTGTAACACAGTCACTGTAGGGGGTAACACAGTCACTGTAAGGGTAACACAGTCACTGTAATTGGTAACACAGTCACTGTAAGGGGTAACACAGTCACTGTAAGGGGTAACACAGTCACTGTAAGGTGTAACACAGTCACTGTAAGGGGTAACACAGTCACTGTAGGGGGTAACACAGTCACTGTAAGGGGTAACACAGTCACTGTAGGGGTAACACAGTCACTGTAAGGGTAACACAGTCACTGTAAGGGTAACACAGTCACTGTAGGGGTAACACAGTCACTGTAAGGGGTAACACAGTCACTGTAGGGGTAACACAGTCACTGTAGGGGTAACACAGTCACTGTAAGGGTAACACAGTCACTGTAGGGGTAACACAGTCACTGTAAGGGTAACACAGTCACTGTAAGGGGTAACACAGTCACTGTAAGGGTAACACAGTCACTGTAGGGGGTAACACAGTCACTGTAAGGGGTAACACAGTCACTGTAAGGGTAACACAGTCACTGTAAGGGGTAACACAGTCACTGTAAGGGGTAACACAGTCACTGTAAGGGGTAACACAGTCACTGTAGGGGGTAACACAGTCACTGTAAGGGGTAACACAGTCACTGTAAGGGTAACACAGTCACTTTAAGGGGTAACACAGTCACTGTAAGGGGTAACACAGTCACTGTAAGGGGTAACACAGTCACTGTAAGGGTAACACAGTCACTGTAGGGGGTAACACAGTCACTGTAAGGGGTAACACAGTCACTTTAAGGGTAACACAGTCACTGTAAGGGTAACACAGTCACTGTAAGGGTAACACAGTCACTGTAAAGGGTAACACAGTCACTGTAAGGGGTAACACAGTCACTGTAAAGGGTAACACAGTCACTGTAGGGGGTAACACAGTCACTGTAGGGGGTAACACAGTCACTGTAAGGGGTAACACAGTCACTGTAAGGGGTAACACAGTCACTGTAGGGGGTAACACAGTCACTGTAAGGGTAACACAGTCACTGTAAGGGGTAACAGAGTCACTGTAGGGGTAACACAGTCACTGTAGGGGGTAACAGAGTCACTGTAGGGGGTAACAGAGTCACTGTAGGGGGTAACAGAGTCACTGTAGGGGTAACACAGTCACTGTAGGGGTAACACAGTCACTGTAAGGGGTAACACAGTCACTGTAAGAGGTAACACAGTCACTGTAAGGGGTAACACAGTCACTGTAAGAGGTAACACAGTCACTGTAAGAGGTAACACAGTAACTGTAAGGGTAACACAGTCACTGTAAGGGGTAACACAGTCACTGTAAGGGTAACACAGTTACTGTAGGGGGTAACACAGTCACTGTAAGGGTAACACAGTCACTGTAAGGGTAACACAGTCACTGTAAGGGTAACACAGTCACTGTAGGGGGTAACACAGTCACTGTAAGGGGTAACACAGTCACTGTAAGGGGTAACACAGTCACTGTAAGGGGTAACACAGTCACTGTAAAGGGTAACACAGTCGTCACTGTAAGGGTAACACAGTCACTGTAAGAGGTAACACAGTAACTGTAAGGGTAACACAGTCACTGTAAGGGTAACACAGTCACTGTAAGGGGTAACACAGTCACTGTAAGGGGTAACACAGTCACTGTAAGAGGTATCACAGTCACTGTAAGGGGTAACACAGTCACTGTAAGGGGTAACACAGTCACTGTAAGGGTAACACAGCCACTGTAAGGGGTAACACAGTCACTGTAAGGGGTAACACAGTTACTGTAAAGGGTAACACAGTCACTGAAAGTGGTAACACAGTCACTGTAAGGGTAACACAGTCACTGTGAGTGGTAACACAGGCACTGTAAGGGTAACACAGTCACTGTAAGGGGTAACACAGCCACTGAAAGGGGTAACACAGTCACTGTGAGTGGTAACACAGGCACTGTAAGGGGTAACACAGTCACTGTAAGGGGTAACACAGTCACTGTAAAGGGTAACACAGTCACTGTAAGTGGTAACACAGTCACTGTAAGGGTAACACAGTCACTGTGAGTGGTAACACAGGCACTGTAAGGGTAACACAGTCACTGTAAGGGGTAACACAGCCACTGAAAGGGGTAACACAGTCACTGTGAGTGGTAACACAGGCACTGTAAGGGTAACACAGTCACTGTAAGGGTAACACAGTCACTGTAAGAGTAACACAGTCACTGTAAGGGTAACACAGCCACTGTAAAGGGTAACACAGTCACTGTAAGAGGTAACACAGTCACTGTAAGGGGTAACACAGTCACTGTAAGGGGTAACACAGTCACTGTAAAGGGTAACACAGTCGTCACTGTAAGGGTAACACAGTCACTGTAAGAGGTAACACAGTAACTGTAAGGGTAACACAGTCACTGTAAGGGTAACACAGTCACTGTAAGGGGTAACACAGTCACTGTAAGGGGTAACACAGTCACTGTAGGGGGTAACACAGTCACTGTAAGGGGTAACACAGTCACTGTAAGGGGTAACACAGTCACTGTAGGGGGTAACACAGTCACTGTAGGGGGTAACACAGTCACTGTAAGGGGTAACACAGTCACTGTAAGGGTAACACAGTCACTGTAAGAGGTAACACAGTCACTGTAAGGGGTATCACAGTCACTGTAAGGGGTAACACAGTCACTGTAAGGGGTAACACAGTCACTGTAAGGGTAACACAGCCACTGTAAGGGGTAACACAGTCACTGTAAGGGGTAACACAGTTACTGTAAAGGGTAACACAGTCACTGAAAGTGGTAACACAGTCACTGTAAGGGTAACACAGTCACTGTGAGTGGTAACACAGGCACTGTAAGGGTAACACAGTCACTGTAAGGGGTAACACAGCCACTGAAAGGGGTAACACAGTCACTGTGAGTGGTAACACAGGCACTGTAAGGGGTAACACAGTCACTGTAAGGGGTAACACAGTCACTGTAAAGGGTAACACAGTCACTGTAAGTGGTAACACAGTCACTGTAAGGGTAACACAGTCACTGTGAGTGGTAACACAGGCACTGTAAGGGTAACACAGTCACTGTAAGGGGTAACACAGCCACTGAAAGGGGTAACACAGTCACTGTGAGTGGTAACACAGGCACTGTAAGGGTAACACAGTCACTGTAAGGGTAACACAGTCACTGTAAGAGTAACACAGTCACTGTAAGGGTAACACAGCCACTGTAAAGGGTAACACAGTCACTGTAAGAGGTAACACAGTCACTGTAAGGGGTAACACAGTCACTGTAAGGGGTAACACAGTCACTGTAAGGGTAACACAGTCACTGTAAGGGGTAACACAGTCACTGTAGGGGGTAACACAGCCACTGTAAAGGGTAACACAGTCACTGTAAGAGGTAACACAGTCACTGTAAGGGGTAACACAGTCACTGTAAGGGGTAACACAGTCACTGTAAGGGTAACACAGTCACTGTAAGGGGTAACACAGTCACTGTAAGGGTAACACAGTCACTGTAAGGGGTATCACAGTCACTGTAAGGGGTAACACAGTCACTGTAAGGGTAACACAGCCACTGTAAGGGGTAACACAGTCACTGTAAGGGGTAACACAGTCACTGTAAAGGGTAACACAGTCACTGTAAGTGGTAACACAGTCACTGTAAGGGTAACACAGTCACTGTGAGTGGTAACACAGTCACTGTAAGGGTAACACAGTCACTGTAAGGGGTAACACAGCCACTGAAAGGGGTAACACAGTCACTGTGAGTGGTAACACAGGCACTGTAAGGGTAACACAGTCACTGTAAGGGTAACACAGTCACTGTAAGAGTAACACAGTCACTGTAAGGGTAACACAGCCACTGTAAAGGGTAACACAGTCACTGTAAGAGGTAACACAGTCACTGTAAGGGGTAACACAGTCACTGTAAGGGTAACACAGTCACTGTAAGGGGTAACACAGTCACTGTAAGGGTAACACAGTCACTGTAAGGGGTAACACAGTCACTGTAAGGGTAACACAGTCACTGTAAGGGTAACACAGTCACTGTAAGGGTAACACAGTCACTGTAAGGGGTAACACAGTCACTGTAAGGGTAACACAGTCACTGTAAGAGGTAACACAGTCACTGTAAGGGGTAACACAGTCACTGTAAGGGGTAACACAGTCACTGTAGGGGGTAACACAGTCACTGTAAGGGGTAACAAAAGCACTGTAGAGGGTATCACAGGCACTGTAGGGGACGCACAGGCACTGTAGGGGGCGCACAGTCACTGTAGGGAGGCGAACAGTAACTGTAGGGGGTAACACAGTCACTGTAAGGGGTAACAAAAGCACTGTAGGGGTGCACAGTCACTGTAGGGAGGCGAACAGTAACTGTAGGGGGGGCGAACAGTCACTGTAGGGGGTAACACAGGCACCGTGTCAAACAATACAAATCTCCCATACCTTTCCAATATACTAGAAAATGTAGTATCCTCACAATTAAACTTCTTTTTAGAGAAAATTATATCTGTGAGAATTTCCAATCAGGATAAAGACCGCATAATAGCACCGAGACCACTCTCCTAAGAGTTTCAAATGACCTGCTCCTTTCATACAACCATGGTTGTATCCGTCTATTAGTGCTATTGGATCTTAGTGCTGCCTTTGATACTATAGACCACAACATTCTTTTTCCTAGACATGAACACTTTATGGGCATTAATGGATGTGCATTATCATCGTTTAAGTCATACTTAACTGACCGTCATCAGTTAGTTGCAGTTAATGAAGCGCTATCGTATAGATCACAAGTGCATTATGGAGTACTTCAAGGCTCGGTTCTAGGCCCTCTACTCTTCACGCTATACATGTGACCTTTGGAAATTATCCTCAGGAAACATGGTGTTAGCTTGCAATGTTATGCTGATGATACTCAGCTCTATATTCCCTCGCTGCCCAGTGAAACACACCAATTAAAAAAACTAATGGAATGCATAGTCGAAATAAAAAACTGGATGACGAGTAATTTCCTACAGCTAAACTCTGAAATATGATGTTAATTATAGGACCTAAAAACTCTGCATGTAACAACCTAGAAAAATGTCTAAAATTTGATGGCTGCTCTGTAAACTCTTTGTCATCAGTTAGGAACCTAGGTGTGCTATTTGATAGACATCTCTCCTTATAAAACCATATTTCTATAATTTGTAAAACTGCATTTTTCCATCTTAAAAATATATCTAAATAACGGCCCATGCTCTCAATATCAAATGGAGAAATGTTAATCCATGCATTTATGACCTCAAGGTTGGATTACTGCAATGCTTTATTAGGTGGTTGTTCTGCACGCTTAGTTAACACATTACAGTTAGTCCAAAATGCTGCAGCAAGAGTTCTTACAAGAACCAGGGAGTACGACCACATTACTCCGGTCCTGTCAACACTGCATTGGCTCCCTATCAAACATCGTATAGATTTTAAAATCTTGCTTAGTACTTACAAAGCCTTGAATGGTTTAGCACCTCAATATTTGAAAGAGTTCTGTTACATTATAATCCTCAACTTTCGCTGCATTCTCAAAACTCAAAACTGATAATACCTAGAATATCAAAATCAACTGCGGGCGGCAGATCCTTTTCCTACTTGGAGGCTAAACTATGGAATAACTTACCTAATAGTGTTCAGGAGGCAGGTCCAGTTTAAATCTAGATTAAAAACCCATCTCTTTAACCTGGCTTACACACAACATACTAACATGCTTCTAATTAAAGGATTTTTAGGCTGCATTAATCAAGAAATCAGGAACCAGGAACACTCTCCACAACACACATATATTGCTTTATCATAAGAAGAATGGCATCTATGCTAATATTAGTCTGTTTCTTTTTCTGAGTTCACCAAAGCCACCAGATCAAGCCTGTATCTGGATCAGAGGTCATTGCAGTCAGCCGGTTTTATTATGTAACCAGACCATATAGAAGATCAGGAACTGGAAAAGCCACCACCAGCCCTGAAGGATGGCGGCGACCAGGACAATTGGAGCCCTGGATACAAATCACCGATAAGACCTTGCCTCAGACAACCATCGGGATAAGACCACAGGATACAGATGATTCTTCTCAGCTTTGCTGCAGCCTGGAATTGACCTGCTGGCTTCATCTGGTCAGAGGAGAACTGGTTACCCAACTGAGCCTGGTTCTCCCTCCAAGCGACTAGAGCCAGACTATACACAGATCAGAGGGACACCGCCGTCACCTGGAGTCAATACGTATCCAGACAGGATGGAGGATCGGTAACTAGAAGATCCCTCTACAGCCCTGAAAGAAAGCAGAGACCAGCAACTAGAGCCCCGGAAACAGATCCCCTGCAAAGAGCTTGCCTCAGACAACCATCGGGATAACACCACAGGATACAGATGATCCTTCTCCACCCTGCTACAGCCTGGACTTGAACCGCTGGCTTCATCTGGTCAGAGGAGAACTGGTTACCCAACTGAGTCTGGTTTCTCCCAAGGTTTGTTCTCCATCCTGTCAACGATGGAGTTTTGGTTCCTTGCCGCTGTCGCCTCTGGCTTGCTCAGTTGGGTTCACTTCATTCACAGCGTTGCTTTAATTAAATCTGCACAGACAGAATTTAAAGTGTACAGAGGTGACATCACCGCACTTGGACTTAACATCTGCATCCCCTTCCATCTCAGAGCAGAAAAGGTGCCATTTGGACTTTAAATTAGAAAGATTTAAAATATTCAACAAAAATATTCAACAAAATATTCAACAAAAATAGAAAAAGTATCGTAAACCATAAATATAATATTTATAAGGAAAGTGTCATAAGTGTTATGTTAAATATTGGTTCAATGATTGAAGTACAGTATGTAGAATTACATGTCTATCAAAGCACAATGAATGTTTTCTTGATCATTTAGATTTATAGAGTTGTTCGTGA
>CM065661.1:17402114-17419614 GCA_033220385.1 Triplophysa yarkandensis | reverse complement strand
GAGATGTGTGTGTTTTGTCATTACAGGTGACAGAGATGTGTTTGTGTGTGTTGTCATTACAGGTGACAGAGATGTGTGTGTTTTGTCATTACAGGTGACAGAGATGTGTGTGTTTTGTCATTACAGGTGACAGAGATGTGTTTGTGTGTGTTGTCATTACAGGTGACAGAGATGTGTTTGTGTGTGTTGTCATTACAGGTGACAGAGATGTGTGTGTTTTGTCATTACAGGTGACAGAGATGTGTGTGTTTTGTCATTACAGGTGACAGAGATGTGTTTGTGTGTTGTCATTACAGGTGACAGAGATGTGTGTGTTTTGTCATTACAGGTGACAGAGATGTGTTTGTGTGTTGTCATTACAGGTGACAGAGATGTGTTTGTGTGTATGCCAACTGGAGCAGGAAAGTCTTTGTGTTATCAGCTTCCTGCACTTATGACTCAAGGAATAACTCTGGTCATCTCTCCTCTTATTGCCCTCATTCAGGTGACAGATCTTATTAAACAATGTCATTCTAATATTACATTAATTATAAAATAATATGTGATGTGATGTGATGAACAGAATAAAATGAATTCTATATTTACTGGTTATTTTAAAAGTAACTTATAAACTGACACATAATAAAGTCTACTTTGCTAATAATGATTACAATCCCATAGACGCTTATAGTTCTGGTTAACTAATGTACAGTGTGGATCTAATGTAATGTACGATATTAAATATGTATTGTGTTATACAAACATAATATTCTTTTATCACCACCATCATTCTTTTTTTTAATGTTATTTATTTGACTTGTTTCTGTCAAAAATGTGAGGGCTGTTCAGTGAATTATAACTAACTGCATCCATAATGAACGTTCGTGTTTACATAATGCATATTCATTTATATTCGTTATATTCATTAATTTATCAAATAATATTTATAGAACTAATTTTCGCGCACACATACTAATGTTTAAGAAAAAGAAAAGACGATGATTACATGTAAATATTTCATAACATGTGTGTTTATATTTGTAACATTAATATGCACACTACACGTGATGAGCGCCAAATAAATGCATGAACTTATTTAAATATTTTTATTTAATCTCATTTGTTGTTGTATTTTAAAGCTTATCACACTTCAGTTATTATGAATTCCAATGACAATTATAATGGAATACTGTAATAAAATGAGTAATTCATTAATAGTCTAACTGAATCCATATGGCTTTTAAAATCTCTAAATACAGATGCCATGAATATGACATGTGTGCCTTTGAAATATTAATTAAGTCCAGGTATTTGTTAAAGTTCAGGACAACACACAAATCAGATGTTCACAAAATGACTAACATTAAATAAACGTTGTAATTATTTGGCATAGATGTGCATCATTACTGAACACATAATTGAAACCCAACACTTTGTTTTTAGATTTAATTTTGTGCTTTAGTCCTCATACTCTTTCTTCCTGCGGTAGGATCAAGTGGATCACCTCAAATCTCTGAATGTTCCGGCACGATCCATCAATTCCAAACTTCCAATAACTGAGCGCCGTCAGATCCTGGCAGACCTGGAGAGTGACAGTCCTGGTCTCAAACTGCTATACATCACACCAGAGATGGTGGCATCTCCGTCCTTTCAGCCCTGCTTAAATTCACTATGTTCACGGGGTCTTCTGGCATATCTGGCTGTGGATGAAGCTCACTGTGTGTCTCAGTGGGGTCATGACTTCAGGCCAGACTATCTAAAGCTGGGTGACCTTCGCTCTCGTCTGCAGGGCGTTCCTTGTGTAGCGTTAACTGCCACGGCGCCCAAGAAAGTGCAGGACGACATCTGGCACTCGCTGAAGCTTCGAACACCGCTTGTCTTTTCCACACCTGTCTTCCGTAAAAACTTGAAATATGATGTGATCTTTCGAGATCTGTTGCCAGACCCTTATGCCCATTTGCTTGCGTTTGCTAAAGAAGCACTAGGTGGAAATACAGCGGGAAAGGTCAGGTGCTTTCTGCGTTCCTTTGGTATATCGCACAGGTTTGGAAGAGAATCAGAACATTTAATATTAATCGACATTTTTTTTCAGGGATGTGGGATTGTTTACTGTCGAACCCGAGAGAGCTGCGAGGAGGTGGCGTATAAACTGACTAAATTAGGAATAGCTGCCAAGCCCTACCATGCAGGTAACCCTTTCTGTAAAACTCTCAGAAGTTTCTTTTTGTGTATTATCTGGACTTGAAAAAGATCTTTGTGATTGTTTTTGGTGTCTCTGTAGGGCTGAAAGTGGCCGATCGCACACAGAGTCAGGCCGACTGGATGGCTGATAAAGTGTCTGTTATTGTGGCTACCATCAGTTTTGGGATGGGAGTGGACAAGGCCAATGTCAGGTGAGTCTTCTTCTGCTACTTTTTATTGTCTGTGGTTATAAAAACACACCGATCATCATGTTGTTCATGCTGTATAGCTTAGTTTCTGCAGGTCATTAAAGCAGATATTTTGAAGAATTATTGTATCCAAACACTGAACCACATTAACCTATTGTTTGAACATGAAAACAATGAAAAATTTCTTAAAATATATATGTTTGCATTTCACAGATGAAAGAGTCATGTACAGATTTAAGAACATTCAAACTCATAAACAGTGCTTGGTTTTGAGTCTGAATCAATCTGATATTATACTCGCTCCCTCTTTCATATAAACTAACTTCTGCTATTACACCTACATACATCTATGAATGAATCTAAATTAAAATAATATGAATCCAAAAGAAACACATCACTGACAAAACAAAAATGCCATTGGCAAGTTTCTTTCACTTAAAGTAAACAAGTTCTCTCAGAGATATATGAGCTGATCTTTACACACATGGGATTTACTGTGTTTACGGTCGTGTAGATTTATGATAGGTGTCTGTGTTATTCAGGTTTGTTGTACACTGGAATGTAGCAAAGTCTTTGGCGAGTTACTACCAGGAGTCAGGACGAGCGGGTCGTGATGGTCTGCCGTCCTCCTGCAGGATATACTACTCATCTAAAGACAGAGACCAGCTTAACTTTCTTATTCGAAAAGAGATTGCACGCAAGCAGGTTAGGATCAACATTTATTTATGTGTAATTACATTGCTGTTCTACCACAGGACCAAAGTCAAAATGCTGCTGCTGGACACAGGGATATGCGACAAAACCATTAATAAATTTTTATTCCTTTACACTAAACATAAAAAAATAATTTTCAGGAACATATTGATAGTATTAGAGATCCTTCGATCGATTGGCCGGATATCGGTATCGGCCGATAATCCCATTCAATGACTTGAGCCGTACTTGCTTAACTTGGCCACTCTTATGAGCCAATCTCAATTGATGATGTCAAAGCGTGAGGAATTACATGATGGGTGGGGGTGTAAATGTTTTGGCCCTGCAATCCCATTGTAAAGGTTATCAAAATGTTCACTGTATGTTTAATACTTTTTTGTTAACATTTAGTACCCTCTTAAAACAATAGTTACATTATATTCATTACATATTTACTGTAAAAATGTAACAAAAATATTTGAATAACAACATCTATAGTATTACTTATGAAAATGGTTAATGGTGATCAGAGAGCTTGCAAATCAGTTATATAAACCTGAAGCATCAGAATGGGCATTGGTATTGGCCGATCACCGTGACAAAAATCGGTACTCTGTTTCAGTGGCCAAAATCCCATTCGGAGCATCCTTAGATAGCATAGGTTTAGCAATAATAAACCTTCACAAAATTATATCTTAAGACCCAAAATTTCCTGATCCCTGTTTAATGTATGGAGTACATCTTGAGATTTCATGCAACAATATTTTTTAATTTATATTAAGAAAATAAAGTCACAATCTCACTGGGATGCATCTTATGATATAGTTACAACTCTAGTTTGATTAATAGTTGTTAAACTTCATGTCCTCTAGTTTATTATTCTTAAATGTACTTAATATTTGTTTGCAGGAGAAACGAGGATCAGAGAAAGAACAGGACAAAGCACCCATCCTGGACTTTGATGCCATGGTCGCCTTCTGTGAACAGGAAGGGTGAGTTCACATACGTAAAGAAAACTTTCAATTCTGCATCTACATACTAATAAAACTATATTATATGCTAACCTGATACCACTAAAGATATTTCAGAACATATCTTCATCTTTAAAGCTAAAAATGACACATTCAGTCCAAAATAAACTTTACAGTCTTTATTATTAACATATCATTTACACCATAAAAATAGCCTATAGAAAACTAAGAACATAATTGCACAATTAATTTTTTCGCATCATATTATTTTTCATCTACATTTACATTTAGTCATTTAGTTGACGCTTTTTGAGTATTAAAAAAAGAAGCATTTAGAACAAGATGTAACAAAGCAATCATACGTTTGATTACTGCCAGTCCTAGTTAGGAAACACAACATACGTACCATGGGAAATTTGTATTTATTTATGTATTTTTTGTGGGAAAAGTGAGGACGTAAAAAGAGGATTATTATTAGGTTAGAAAGAGGATTTCCCGCACACTGTGTATATGTCTCGCTAATACCTAAAACAGTCTGTTTCGGGTATCAAATCCATGAATTTAAATGATGTGAAATCATATGTTGGAAAGATATTCATACATCATGTCCTTGTTTTTTTTTTATCTTTCTTGTGACTGCAAACAGCAGGGGACAGCATAAGTCATTTCCTCATTTTGGTTTGTATACAGCATGCTGTATCCCACTGGTGGAAAGGTTGATGGACATCATAGTCAGTCCTCTGTTTAAAACCCTTTTCTTTGAACATCATGTGCACTTGTACAGATTTGTCCTCCATCTTTACTGGGTTTTATCCCTATGATATGTGATATATCATAGAAATGTTGAAATGATTTCTGTTTTTCCCCCGCCGCTTGTCTTGTCCCCGGTTGAACGTAGCTCGACCAATCAGACGGCGCTCACCCTGTTTTTGGTGCCTTGACGGCAGCAGCAGCTGCCAAAAACACATCCCATCACGAGCAGAACTATGAACGTTACTGTAGAAGAAAGTAAATGTGAAGTCAGTTATGTTGATTCAGACAGCATCATAAAACTGTGGCCGTCGACTATTCATGCTGGATGCAAGGATTTACTTTGTACAACTAAAATTGATCCTTTAGCCATTTCAAACCTGTGTCTTTCTTCTGTAGATCAAAATAAGATATTTCAAAGAATGTTGTTAGCCAAACAACATTGGACCTCATTGTCTTTCATTGAATGGGCACAAAACGACTGAGACATTTCCCAAAATATTTTCTATACCACAAAAGAAATACAGTATATTAATGACTTGAGTGAGAAGACATGATGACTGAATCTAAACTTTTACTTTAATACTTTGTGAAGAAGCCAATCCCATAACGCATTGCTATGATCTCCGTTGGTGAAGTCAGCCTTTTCTGAAGCATGGTACCTTGACTAAAATAGAAATCTAAATGTGGATGCGTGTACCCTTTAATCACACTCAGAGCGTCTCATAACCTCATGGGTCCTCCTCTGTAATGACACTGGACGTGGCCGCTGTGTATGCGTGTAATGATAGTGTAATGTTGGGATGAAGGCATGTGCTTACAGATGAAGAGAATGATGATAAAAAACGCTGCCTGGATGAGTGGGTGGTCTTGAGAAAGACCCTGCAGTTTGCTCCAGATGTGATGGAGGATTTTCATGATTTCATCTGAAGCGCTCATTCTGACTGCAGAGAAAGAACAACTCATTATTATATCATATTATAAGAACTTGAAGGATTTCTAGCTATGTTTCTATCATAAATCTGATGATGAACCTTGCAATGAGAAAGTGTTAACATACAGTTTGTTTCTTCTTCGGCCAGATCTATTTCCTGTGTCATTGATGGGTATGATGACACTAGTTAAAAATGCTAGTTAATTATGGTTAAATATGTTGGCCTTAGTTCCTCAGGGTTTGGTTGTAACACGGAACTTAAAACAACACCTTTATGGGGTGAAAGAAAGGTTTCTCCCACTATGAAGTCCTGTTTAAAGCTGTTTTTATCTGATATTTACAGATACGTCCTTTAGTCAGCTTTGTTGTTTCTGTTAAAGCATCACAATAAGACAATTCTATTCACCATTATAAAACATATCTAGAGACCACCATAATACACTTTACACCTGTCTCAGAACATATTTACTGTCACAAGACACCCATCTTTGTGTCATTCTGAGCTCAGTTTGAGACATCGAGATCTCTAAACAAAAAAGAAGATATTTTGAAGAAAGTAGGTAACAGAAAAATGGTGGTACCTATTTTGGAACATTCATCTAAATGTCATCTTTTGTGTTTGATACTTTTTTGTATGGCATGTTTGAAAAAAGCAGTTGAGTTAATGATAACATCATTTTCATTTCACTGTTTTGCTTTGCAAGAAATCATATAACCAGAGTTATCATTTATGACAGTATATAAACTTATAAGATGGGAGAGTGAGAGAAAGTTAGAGAGAGTTAGAGAGAGTGAGACAGTGAGAGAGTGATAGAGAGAGTGATACAGTGAGAGAGTGAGACAGTGATGGAGAGAGTGATACAGTGAGAGAGTGAGACAGTGATAGAGTGAGACAGTGAGTGAGTGAGTGAGTGAGTGAGTGAGTGAGTGAGTGAGTGAGTGAGTGAGTAAGAGAAAGAGAGAGACACACAGAGAGTGAGAGAGTGAGAATGAGAAAGGGACAGAGTGAGAGAGACAGACAGACAGACAGACAGACAGACAGCCAGACTACCTGAGTTCCAGTGGTTTCCAGATGTCCTATAACACTTCTCCTGAGTCCACTTTGTGTAGTCCAGACAGTGTGAAGGTTTTCTGTCATGCTGTTGTTGTTAACGTGTGTATCAGCTGTTTTGTCATGTTGTTTGTTGTTGTGAGTTTTTGCTTTGCTTGAGGTTTCCTGTGTAACAAGTCTTCAGGCGTGAGCTGGCGAGCTCTAACCGTGTGTCAGTCTGGACCTCTCGATCTATGTTTACCTCCTTCTACCCCTCACCCTCCCTTTGTCTCGATTCGGCTCAGCCTTTTCTCCTCCCCTCTCATCACCGTGGAGACGTGTTCTCTTTTCCTTCTGCCAAAAAGTTTTGTGGTTCTTTTTTAGTGTTAGTAACTGAAAACATGTTGGAGGAAAACTCTACTAAGTTAAAAACTTTTTAACATCGTTTTATTAGGAAGTAAATCTCAAACTTCTACAAAATGAAATGTAACCGTTTAAAATAGAATTTCCTAATTCTCTCTTTTGCATTGAGATTGCTAAATATAAGATAAAGATGTTTTTAGTTGTTTTTGTTAGTCGTCTTTTTAACACGTACAGGACAGTTTCATTGACATTATTGAGGTTTAACTCCATCTTCTCTCTGTTTGTTTATGAGCAAGTTTAACACATGTGTTCAGTTTATGTTGTATGTTTTTGTGAAGCTCGTGTAATGTTGGCACAGAGAGTCTTTGTGTGTGAGATCATAGTAACATGTTGTGTTTCTTTAGCAGTTTTTTTCAGACTCTCAGATGAAACCTGACACACTTATATCTGGACACACATATTAAATCTCTTCTGTTCTTCATTATAACAATAGTTCTTCTGAATATTCTGCCCATTTTAACTTGCCCTCCTATTTGCCCAAAACTTGTGTGATGGTTTTGTCATGAAACACAGAAGACCATTGTGCGGAATGTTCAGAGTCTGTTTTCCATGATGCATGCTACAGCCGTTCCTATGACTCCATCTTTAAGTCCTCGGAAGTTAGGCAATAGCTGTTTACAAAAAATCTGATGCTCCTATTGGCTCCTCTTATTTAGATTCCACACGTTAGGTTAGAGGACATTTAGAGATGTTAAAGTGATAGTTCACCCAAAAATAAAAATCATCATCATTCACTCACCCTCTTGTCACCTGCATGACTTTCTTTCTTCTGCAGAACACAAAATATAATCAAATGTATTCTATTTTTTGCATGAGCTATCACTTTAAGGTATTTTACAACATCAGCGAAAAACGTAAAGATAACTGTAACAATGCAATGTTTATTCAAAGCTTGTACTCTTCACTATCACAGTTTGGTAACGTTTTATTTCCCTATTCTTGTTTTCAGGTGCCGACACGCCACCATCTCACAGTTTTTTGGAGATCAGAAACCCAACTGTTCTGGCGCCTGTGACTTCTGTCAGAACCCTAAACTTGTTCGTGCTCAGCTGGCAAGAGCATCAGCCCTTAGCACCAGAACCGTCCCAACACAGAGCGCTGAACCCAGAGGTCCTTTCGGCTTTAACCCTGAACTCTATGCTGGAGGCAAAAAGGGTTATGGGTTTGAGAGGTCGGCTGATGTGATACTAAAGAAACATGAGTCAGAGAAGATATTATGTGATGACTGAGAAAGGATTTTGGTTTTGTGTTGTTAGATTTGATGAGGAATGGGGCGGCAGTGCAGAAGATGATTCTGAGAAGAGAAAGAAAGAATTTGGAGATCTCTTCAAGAAGCAGATGAATCTGAGAAAGGTAAACACGCATGTCAATGTTACATTTTCAATACTGAATAACTGATAAACACAAACAAAATACAATGCATTAAAAGCCGTTTAATCTAGAATCTAGCACTTTCTATCAGTGTGTGCACAGAAGCACTTTAGAATGATAAAACCCATTCATTATTAAAACATCTCCAGTAAATCTCAACAGTCCTCTGAAATGAGCCATTTCTGAATATTCTCTTAAGTTGAGTTTTTACTGGATCACAGAGTCTTGCAGCCCTGCGCTATCTGCTTGAACGAGAGCAGAGTCCATAGGGTCAATGAAATGTAAAGACGCGCATCAATACAGCCCATTTTTCCTCACATGCAGGAAAGGACTTTTAATGGAAAAGAATAATTCAAGGTCTGTGGTTTATTTTCAGCAGAAATTTCACAGAAACATTCTGTGAACTTCTAATATTTATATAACGTTTTGCAAAAGGGCTACATTTATGGACTTTTAATAGTGAGGTGTACGGTGTTATATTTAATATTTAATTATACATCTCATTTATATTATATATTTTTATTTTATTTTAAATATTTAATCAGAATCTATATCATCATGACACTGTAAGTGGTAATTGCTATCTTTAAATGTTCAGAAACACAAAAGTACAGTAAAGCAAAACACATGCAAAAGGAATCCTCCACGAGTCTATGCCAGCACATTCTCTCTCTCTCTCTCTCTCTCTCTCTCTCTCTCTCTCTCTCTGGTCTCTCTCTCTCTCTCTCTCTCTCTCTCTCTCTCCTTCACATGTTTTCCAGCTGTTCAAGTCTTCTATCATATATCTAAAGTAAATCAGTGTTTTGGTGCCATCCAGTTTTAAAATTTAACATTTACACCATGCTAGAGTTATTCAGAGCAGTTTTCATTGCATGTCTTTCCTTTTTGAGGTGACAGATAGGATTTATTACTTTTTCATCATAAACATCTGCTTAATGAATACATTTAATGTTACTGTAAATCATGTTTTTTCCTCTGTTAATGTACTTTTTTAAAATTAGAATTTTACAGAAATTTTGAAACCACTTGAGTGTATCCATAAAGTCTGAATTTTCATTCTCGGGTGAACTGTCACATTTTTGATGTCTGATTTGCATTAATTTTCTTATTGTTTTCATTCATTTGTCAGAGTTCAGATGCAAGAGAGAGGTTTGTTCCACCAGGTGAGTTGCCACAGACATCAAACATTGTATTTGTGATCTGTTTTGAGGTTTTTTTCATTGCGACCAACATGTTTTGTCAGATGATGATTGTCCACTGATGGACGCCAGCAGTCAGAAGATCCCCAGACTTACAGTGAAGGTAACAAAACTTGTTTCAAATATACCCAGTGAAGTTTATTTCACTCATTTCTGTAAACAGCTGATTTTTTTTCTTTATATCCAATCTTTATATTCTGTGTTTATCCAATCATCTTTTTAAATCAATCTGATTACTCAGTAATAAATAAATGATAATTGAATCAGATGTATAAAATACTACAAGTACTAAGTAAAAAAAAAATTATGTATTTATAAACCATTCATTGAACATTTGTCCAATTGGTAAAAAATAGTATTTTAATGTTCTTTTTATTATTCTAAATAAGAATGATTAGATTATAGTTATTTTAATGTGACATACAGCACCACCTTGGGGCGCTGGAGCACTGCACTATATGATCAAGAGTTATTAGAGTTTCAGCTTGTCTGGACTCTGAGAGATGGTAAAGAGATGCCCCCCTATGGGCACACACATGCAGGTCTTAAACATTACACTTTTTGATATCAGAATGTGATTTTGTTTAGTTGTTTGTGTGTTTCAGAGCAGAGAGCACTGTCTGTCTCTACTGCAAGATAGTCTGCACAGCAAATACACAAACAGGTAACGCAAACGTCAGATCTAAGACATCTTATTACCCAAACCAATGACCTAATTAGATTTTCATTTATAATGAAGTTTTCATTTGTTTCAAAATATGATTAGGATATTTTGAAATGTATGTAAAATATTACATTGAAATTTTTAAAACAGATTTGTTTCCTAAACATTAATTATTGTAATAAATATGAGTGGTTGTGCATACAACTTGTTATATTTACAATGTAATATAAACACCCTGCATGTAAAAAAACAGCAGTTGAATAGATCTTTCACTAAAATATAAAACTGAACATTTACCCTAATTTAAAATGAAGTAATAAATTAAAGGAGGGGTATCAGCGTCAGTTTCTGCCACTCTTATGTTAATGTTGAGTATCTGTAGTGTAGAATCATGTTGTTTAATTCTCAGAGAAGACTTTGGTTTACTCGCATTAACAGAAGATTTCCTTATGAGGATTTCTTCGGAAATATACACGCGGATGCTCTCGTTCATGCTCTCTGATTTGTGCGTGACTTTACAGACAAATGGCCAATAAATAACTCATGATCTGATGACGTGATACGTTGAACATTAAAAAGAAACTGTCCAAAGCTTTTGTCTGTATGGGGAGTTTGAGCACAGAAAATCTCTGTCATGTGTCTAAATCAGTTTTTTACCAAATGGATGATGTTGAACATGAACACTCAACATGTTTCACACTCTAAATCACTTATAACAGCATGATACCTCTCCTTTAAAATGGGTCTCTGTAGAAGAGAGTTTCTTAAAATATAGATGCTAACAATGGTCACGTGTTGGCATCTTAACAGACTTCAAGTATTAAACTAAACTACACATTCTGTATAAAATCTCTACAACTCATAATTATTTTAACCACAAATTATATTTCCAAAAACGAAAAGTTAATGCACACTTCTTACCACTGCTGAAAATATATTGCTAAATGGACCGAGTATGTTTTGTCTGAGATTGCCCTGATGGTCGTTTTCTCTGTCGTGTAGCTCTGATGCACTTTATCAGGCTGTGGAAATCGAGCATGAGATCTTTAAGGCCTGTAAATCAGCAAACCTCTACAAAGCTGCTGTTCTTAAGAGAGTGAGTGTTGATCAGACCTGTTCATCCTCTGCTACATTTCATCATCATTATCATCATCATCATCATTATCATATTCACCTGTTATTTGATGTGCAAATGTCACATTCTTCATTCACCTTGATCACTGCAGGTGTCAGAGATGAAGAAACATGTGACTTTAGATTCTAGTGAAGGGAGACTGACAGATGCAGATGACGAGCATACACCCTCCTCTTCCTCATCTCAATCTAAAGCTGATCTACAGGGTTTCACTTCAGCCTCTCAGGTCTACTCGGTGAGCCAATCACAGCCTGTCTTTACATATATATGCGGATACAATAACATCATTAGTATATTTTTTTCTTGTCCATGTATTGTTGTTTCAAATACAATCAAAGTTGTAAAGAACAGTTTAGTAACACATTGTTGAAAAAAAACACGATAAATTGTGAGCAGTATGACGAGGCCTCTTTTGTTTTCATCTCTGTATTTTGCAGCTCAAGAGAAAGCGAGTTGGTGCCGGTTTCCGTGGCTCGTCCAGCTTGTTCCAGACAGCCGGAGATCTACTAAAGAACACCCAAAAAGAGACTCTGGAGATGCCTGCAGACACCATTTGTGAGTGGGAAGAAGGCGAAAGAAAAGCAAAGATGAAAAGCAGCACTTCATCACCAGTCAAAGCCAAAAGTAGCACAACCTCCTCTCTTATCAGCCCAAGCAAAAAACTCAGTAAGAAACAGCAGAAACTAGCAGAAGCAGCCAAAGACACTCGCTGTATCTCACAATATTTTGGGAAAATGCAAACAGAAAGGTCTCAGATGAAAGAAGAAATGCCATTAGAGCTCGAGAGCAAATGCCCAGATCAGCCATCGTCATCATATGATATCAATTTTAGAACAGAGAAGAGCACTTCAGCAGATGTTTCCGAGCCTGCTGCTGCTGTGAATCAGAGTCCTGAAGAACAGAGACCCAAACCAGACGAGACAGACCCTGAGATCTCCAAAAATCAAGAGATGAAGGGGTAGGATAAAGAAAGATGCTCTTTTTAAAGCAGATTGATGATTGTTTACAACAGAAGAAGGAGTTTCTGTGATTATTCACCATGTATTCTGTTGCTTTTCGTCCTTAGAGAAAACAAATCAGAAGACCAACAACTGCAGCCAAAACAGGTAATCCACACTAATCAAACCAAGCAGTTAAGATATATTTAAGACACTATGTTAAACCAGCATTATAATGATTCAATATGTTCACTTTGCATTTCTTTTACTTCAGTTATACAAAAACAGATCCCAGTCTCCACCTGCTAAACGCAGCCGTTTGTCAAAGGAAATGAAGAAAGTGACCTTTGACCCTGTTGTTCAGGAGTCACTGTTTAACACAACTAATGGACACATAGCTGATATTAAACAACCGTCTGTAACACTAAAGGAAGCTGCTGATATTGTGGTCAGATACCTGGATCCTTTCTACAAAAAAGGAAAATTTGCAAATAAGGTGATGTTTTTATCAGTGGAGGAGGATCAAAACTATGGTTTTTCTGTGGGAGGATAGAACATAAAAACCACATAACCATGCAGACCTTTCAAAGTCAACCAAAGTTAATAAAAATACAAAATTGTATGTGTGAGACATGTAATGTGACCAACCGAGCAACATACAAATCTGTTGTTCATTCATAAGTGAATTTATATTTTATTATTAATTTTAAATATAATAAAGACATTAATGTAACAGCTTGTGCCAAAATGTAGATTACGTCATCATTAACTCAACCTTTTATTTCAAACAAGTATGACTTTACTTTAAGGAGATATTTAGAAAAATGTTTATTATACAACATTATTTTAAATATCTTCCATTGTGAAAGATTTTTATTTTTTGCCTTCAGTCTACATTGATTTGCTACAAAATTGTTTTAATGTTTACCTTTTGTTCATTTAGTGACAAAGTGTTAATGTTTCATTTTCCACAGGACTTGTTTAAATCTTTTGCTCGGTTCCTCTCCCATCTCCTCACAGAAGAAAAATGTGCCAAACCAGGCCAAGGTGAGACTATTCTTAGGTAATAATCTGACATCATTAATTACTCGGAAGCTTATTCCATGCATTTCTTCTCTTCTCCACAGTAAAATCTCAAGCGAAAAACCTCATTAATGGTTTCTTCAGCAGGATAGAGCGCTGTGAGAGCGAGCTGGACTGGAAGCACTTAAAGATAAACAGTTGATAGAAATATCTCATTAGTGGACATGTTGTCAGATACTTTATGGTTGGCAATAAATCTCAGGTGTATCAGGGGGGCTCAAGTACATATTGCTCATGAATCTGCTGCGTCTGAACAGACTACAGAGCGACATTAATGTTCTCTTATCAACTGCTGCTAATGCACTCACAGTCGTATACACTGTTATAAAAACTGCATTGCAAGGTGAAATGTGCACGAATAGAAAACAGCAATAAGTAGTTTATAATAAATCATTTAAGGGAATAGTTTACCGGAAAGGAAGGTTCAGTCATTCTTTGTGTGCATAGTTTTGTGTTGCTTTATTGTAGATATAGTACAGAAGCTTTCTTTACTATAGAAGGTCAGTTCATAGTACGCACTATTGCCAAAAAATAGTCATATATAAGTGCTATAAAGGTTTACCTGTACATAAAAGTCTATCATCATTTATTTGCCCTCATGATGTTCAAAACCGGTATGTAACTTCTTTGGAATAAAAAAGATATTTTGAAAAATGTCTATATGCTTTGTGTTATACAACAATGTATGTTTTCATAATGCTTGCATTCGTATTTTCATTATTATTTTACTCTAATATTAAATTATTTTATTATATATTTCTGCTCATTTATATTTTCAGTTTTATGCAGGAACACAAAAAACTTTAATGTCTCTCCGGTTTTTCTTACTTTGTAAAATTTGTTTCTCCCACCGTAAATAACTTTTTAAAGTTTAACCCATCACAGCAATCTTAAACATTTTTACACTTTATTCTCTTCTAATCCCGATCAAGATATCAACTTTATCATATAATTATTCAGTTTTTACTATAATTACAGCACAGATGTCAATATTGTTCATTTAAGGTCTTTATATTTATAGTTGATTGTTTTTATTTTTAGTTGATTATTTTTATTTTTAGATGATTATTTTTATGTGTAGTTGATTATTTTTAGTTAATTATTTTTATTTTTTGATGATTTTTATTTTTCAGTTCATTATTTTCATTTTTAGTGATTATTTTTATTTGTAGATGATTATTTTTAGCTTATTATTTTATTTTAAGTTGATTATTTTTATTTTAAGTTGATTATTTTTGTATTTTTAGTTCATTATTTTTAGTTGATTATTTTTATTTTTAGTAATTATTTTTATTTTTAGTTGATTATTTTTAGTTGATTATTTTTAGTTGATTATTTTTAGTTGATTATTTTTATGTATTGATCATTATTTTTAGTTGATTATTTTTATTTTCCGTTCATTATTTTTAGTGAATTAATTTTATTTTTAGTTGATTATTTTTATTTTCCGTTCATTATTTTTAGTGAATTAATTTTATTTTTAGTTAGTATAAACTATTTTTAGTTTATTATTTTTATTTGTAGTTGATTATTTTTAGTTGATTATTTTATTTTTAGTTGATTATTTTTAGTTGATTATTTTTATTTTTTGTTGATTATTTTTATATTTAGTTGATTATTTTAGTTGATTATTTTTATTTTTAGTTGATTATTTTTAGTTGATTATTTTTAGTTGTAGTTGATTATTTTTAGTTGATTATTTTTATTTTTAGTTGATCATTTTTAGTTGATTATTTTTATTTTTAGTTGATCATTTTTAGTTGATTATTTTTATTTTAAGTTGATTATTTTTATTTTCCGTTCATTATTTTTAGTGAATTAATTTTATTTTTAGTTAGTATTAACTATTTTTAGTTTATTATTTTTATTTGTAGTTGATTATTTTTAGTTGATTATTTTATTTTTAGTTGATTATTTTTATATTTAGTTGATTATTTTAGTTGATTATTTTTATTTTTAGTTGATTATTTTTAGTTGATTATTTTTATTTTTTGATGATTATTTTTATTTTTAGTTCATTATTCTTATTTTTAGTTCATTATTTTTAGTTAATTATTTTTAGTTGATTATTTTTAGTTGTAGTTGATTATTTTTATTTGTAGATGATTATTTTTAGCTTATTATTTTATTTTAAGTTGATTATTTTTATTTTAAGTTGATTATTTTTGTATTTTTAGTTCATTATTTTTAGTTGATTATTTTTATTTTTAGTAATTATTTTTATTTTTAGTTGATTATTTTTAGTTGATTATTTTTATTTTTAGTTGATTATTTTTAGTTGATCATTTTTATTTTTAGTTGATTATTTTTAGTTGATTATTTTTTGTGAATTAATTTTATTTTTAGTTAGTATTAACTATTTTTAGTTTATTATTTTTATTTGTAGTTGATTATTTTTAGTTGATTATTTTATTTTTAGTTGATTATTTTTATTTTAAGTTGATTATTTTTAGTTGATTATTTTTATTTTTAGTTGATTATTTTTATTTTAAGTTGATTATTTTTAGTTGATTATTTTTATTTTTAGTTCATTATTCTTATTTTTAGTTAATTATTTTTAGTTAATTATTTTTAGTTGATTATTTTTAGTTGTAGTTGATTATTTTTATTTGTAGATGATTATTTTTAGCTTATTATTTTATTTTAAGTTGATTATTTTTATTTTAAGTTGATTATTTTTGTATTTTTAGTTCATTATTTTTAGTTGATTATTTTTATTTTTAGTAATTATTTTTATTTTTAGTTGATTATTTTTAGTTGATTATTTTTATTTTTAGTTGATTATTTTTAGTTGATCATTTTTATTTTTAGTTGATTATTTTTAGTTGATTATTTTTTGTGAATTAATTTTATTTTTAGTTAGTATTAACTATTTTTAGTTTATTATTTTTATTTGTAGTTGATTATTTTTAGTTGATTATTTTATTTTTAGTTGATTATTTTTATTTTAAGTTGATTATTTTTAGTTGATTATTTTATTTTTAGTTGATTATTTTTATTTTAAGTTGATTATTTTTAGTTGATTATTTTTATTTTTAGTTGATTATTTTTATATTTAGTTGATTATTTAAGTTGATTATTTTTATTTTTAGTTGATTATTTTTATATTTAGTTGATTATTTTTAGTTGATTATTTTTAGTTGTAGTTGATTATTTTTAGTTGATTATTTTTATTTTTAGTTGATTATTTTTAGTTGATTATTTTTATATTTAGTGGATTATTTTTAGTTGATTATTTTTATTTTTAGTTGATTATTTTATTTTTAGTTGATTATTTTTTATTTTTTGTTGATTCTTTTTATTTTTAGTTGATTCTTTTTATTTTTAGTTGATTATTTTTATTTGATTATTTTTATTTTTAGTTGATTATTTTTATTTTTAGTTCATTATTTTTAGTTGATTATTTTTATATTTAGTGGATTATTTTTAGTTGATTATTTTTATTTTTAGTTGATTATTTTATTTTTAGTTGATTATTTTTTATTTTTATTTGATTATTTTTATTTTTAGTTGATTCTTTTTATTTTTAGTTGATTATTTTTATTTGATTATTTTTATTTTTAGTTGATTCTTTTTATTTTTAGTTGATTATTTTTAGTTGATTATTTTTATTTTTAGTTGATTATTTTATTTTTAGTTGATTATTTTTATTTTTAGTTGATTCTTTTTATTTTTAGTTGATTCTTTTTATTTTTAGTTGATTATTTTTATTTGATTATTTTTATTTTTAGTTGATTATTTTATTTTTAGTTGATTATTTTTTATTTTTAGTTGATTCTTTTTATTTTTAGTTGATTCTTTTTATTTTTAGTTGATTATTTTTATTTGATTATTTTTATTTTTAGTTGATTATTTTTATTTTTAGTTCATTATTTTTAGTTGATTCTTTTTAGTTGATTCTTTTTATTTTTAGTTGATTATTTTTAGTTGATTATTTTTA
>CM065661.1:17334652-17396614 GCA_033220385.1 Triplophysa yarkandensis | reverse complement strand
CTGGTCTCTCTCTGGTCTCTCTCTGGTCTCTAGTCTGTGTCTCTCTCTGGTCTCTCTCTGGTCCTCTCTCTGGTCTCTCGTCTCTCTCTCTGGTTCTGGTCTCTCTCTCTGGTCTCTCTCTCTGGTCTCTCTGACTCTCTGGTCTCTCTCTCTCTGGTCTCTCTGGCTCTCTCTGGTCTCGTCTCTCTGTCTCTCTCTGGTCTCTCTCTGGTCTCTCAGGTCTCTCTCTGTCTCTCTCGTCTCTCGGTCTTGTGTCTCTCTCTCGGTCTCTGTTCTCGGTCTCTCTCCTTCTCGTGTCTCTCTCTCTCTCTCTCTCTCGTCTCTCTCTGCGTCTCTCTCCTCTCTCTCTCGTCTCTCGCTCTCGTCTCTCGCTCTCTCGTCTCTCTCTCTCTCTGGTCTCTCTCTGTCTCTCTGGTCTCTCCTCTCTCTCTCTCTGTGGTTCTCTCTCTCTCTCTCTCTCTCTCTCTCTCTCTCTCCCTCTCTATCTCTCTATCGTCTCTAAAATACTTGAATATATGTGAATATTTATAGATGAATACTTGGTTAGTTTATAATACTATAAGTATTCAGTTTCTCGATTATAAGAGGGTCTGCAGCTGCTCAGATGTTGTTAAATGGACGTAATGAAATAGATCAGGAGAAAATGGATTATCCAGTTTTTCTGGTTGGTTCTCGGGACTGTACGAAACCACCTAACAACCAGCAATAACACACTAGAAACAACTGTAGAACAGTTTAACTTGTAACAATATCATTATTGTTGTACTGAACAACAGAATTACCGTCACCAAATAATTAAAACAGTGTGTGTGTTTATGTGTGTGTGTGTGTTTGTGTGTGTGTTTGTGTGCGTGCGTGCGCGTGTGGATCTCTGCCTGGTAACATTACACATCCTAAGCAGAAAAGATCATTTAGGAAATGTTTTCCACTGTCCTCTAGAGAATACTGCTGACACTGTTGTTCTACTCTCAAACTACTGTACGTACTGTACAGAATATCCTGTTCTGATTTTTTTACCAAACAATATTCATTTAACATGGTGTGATGATAAAGATGAACTATCAACTATGTGGTTTATAGCAATTTGATTCATTTATAGTTTTATAACAGAAGTAAATAAAGACAGAATTGGTCATCTAAAGTTATAAAAATACCTGTTTTAGATTAATCAAAACTGCTGCAAGTGCATGAAAAGAGCATTTAATAATATAAATTTTCATATTTCTGTGACATGCCTCTTGTATGATTAATAATGTGTGCTTATAAAGGTCAATGACTTTATACCTGATACATCATCGTCATTATTACCTGTGTGTGACTGTCTGTTTGTGTGTTTGTGTGTTTATGTAGTTTAATATCATCACATTGAACTCGATGGAGGATAAGAAAACAATCTCTCTGAGATATATTCATATAGTCATGGGACGTTAGCAGACAGATTGAATTGATTCACAAAAAGAGGTTCAGGATAGGTCACATTTCTTTCAGTATCACCGGTGATTTATCTGTCTGTCCTCCTCGGTCTTGTGTAGTTGATGTTATAGGAATGCATGGATGAGGATTAAACAGCAGGATTTTCTCTGGCCTCATTTCTCTCACTCCACTTTTCACACTCAAAGCCAATAATTCAAGCTGCAGAGAATTTCTTTACTTGTGCGGAGAAAAGAACTTTTAACATATAGAGAACATTCCTTATACGCCATCACTTCACATATTTCTATAATGCGTACAGCTACAGTTACATCACAGTTATGTAACCATTTCAGATTCTATTATTTATTCATCCTCATGTCCTTCTGAACTGAAGATGTTTTTATTCAGAGGACATTTTGAAGAATATTGATACCATTACAACATTGGTTTCCATTAAACACAAAGTGACATTCCTCAAAATACTTCTTTTCGTATTCATTTTTGCCTTTTGTTGAAAGGTGGCTTACCTTATGTGTAAAGAGCTGTTGTGTTGTGTTGTTGTTTTGTGACTCTGGTCTTTTGGAACATCCCTTCTTAGATCTGCACTTGGCAGCTGAACTGGGTAAAACTCTCCTGGAGAGAAATAAAGAGCTGGAGGATTCACTGCAGCAGATGTACATCAACAATGAAGAGCAGGTGCAGAGATCGAGGTAAACACCAGACAGACATCTGCATGAGATGAGCAGAACTCAACCCAATGGAAAACATTCTTTCATGATGAGAACTTGAATTCAACCCAACTGAAATGCAATTTAAAGCTATACAGGTCATGATCTCTGACCTTACTGTATAAACAGAGATTCCATTTGGTCTTGTTTTTCTGTGACCGATGGTCTCACTGTGGGCTGTCAGTCATGGTTACAGAGTTGTTATAGATGTGAGGCTGTTAGCTGTGTGTGACGGGATGTGGGAGTCTGCTGTTGTTTGTGCCAGATCTGTTAAACAAAGACTCGGATTACATATCCCTCTACACAATGAGCCAGTGTAAGGATATATCTGCAATACACTGTAGTTCACATGCTCTCCTTCTCTCTATTGCTCAAGACTTTCTGGGTTGGCCTGGAGTGGTTTCAAATAAAGCATAGAAAGAAATGAACGGAAGCCGTTTATGGATTTAGGATCACTGGAGGATTTTCGACACAAGGCACATTTCAGGGTTTTAGTGTTCAAGATTTTCATGTGATTTTCTTCTTGAAACAGCTCACACAAAAGTCCCATTTTCTATTCGAGAAGGATTCCATTGCTAAAAATTCACATTATACATGTTAATTTTAGTTTTTTACTATTATTCTTTTACATTTATATTTCTTAAGTGTATATATATATATCTATGTATGTAATATTTGTGATAATATTTACATATCATACATATTACATTATGTCTCAAGTGGCATTTTTTACAGATGTTTGATTATATCAATTTAAAGTAGTTTAAATCCAATGCACGCAAAGGTTTTGAGACTTGAGAAGAGATGACACAAACAAATGAATAAATTGATCAGGTAAATAAAAACTGTTGAAATAATTCAGCCCATCTGTGAAGTAAACCGCTGGTAAATGAACGTGTCTCTTTGTGTCAGTATTTGACCAAACAGATGGAGATGCTCCGTGAGATGAATGAACAGCATGCTAAAGTGTACGAGCAGCTGGACGTGACGGCCCGCGAGCTGGAGATAACCAATGAGAAACTAGTGCTGGAGAGCAAAGGATCTCAGCAGAAGATTGACAGGTGAGCTACATTATTTGAGCATCATGGGAAATATCCCAAGGAATGTGGTTTGGCTAATGTATATAGATTTGGTCGTGCTGACCTTAAAGAAACCTCAACAACAAATAATCATAAGTTAAACCGTCTGACTGGTGTCCACTGGGACTTAAGCTGAAGCCAGGGCTCAGATGAGGTGGCACTCCAAACAAATATATTGGGACCGGCCCAGGGAGGATTCCAGAGGGTTCATAAGGTGGTATTACAGTACATATGTCACAAAAAATTCATTGTAGAAAACATCACATCTGTATTTAAAAGTTTTCTCTTATTTTATGCCTAAGATGTCAATATTTGGTGGCTTAAATGTCCAGCCTAAAAGTGTTAAAAGCATAGAATGCCAATTTGGAATCATCACATCACAGTCTTTATTTCTTTCATATTTGCTTTTGGTTTGAACAATTTTAAACATACTAACAGAACCCGTTTAGCAGAATATTTGTGTTGACCATGAACGTTTTGTGGAATATTTGTGTAAAATTGATTTTACAAAAAACCATCACACTTCTCAATAGAGATAACAGATGATACATCATGGTGCTAGAAACATTGTGTCCTTCATTTAGAGTACTGATTTATCTTAAGGATCGGCCGATGCCAATTCTTATGCTTTAATTTTATATAACTCGTATGTAAGATCTTTGATCAATGTTAACCTTTTTCAGATAAAGTAATACTATAGATGCTGTCTCTACTGCTCTGGTTGTGTGTTTATAGTGTGTGTGTGTTCACAGTGTGTGTGTATTCACTTTCTGTGTGTGTACACTTGGATTGGTTAAATGCAGAGCACAAATCCCAAGTATGGGACACCACACTTGGCCACACATCACTTCACTTCACTACAGTGTGCCATGACCTTCACTTTGTTGTATTTTTGTTACATTTTTACAGTTATTATATAATGTAAGTATTGTTTTAAAAGAGTGCTGAATAATCGATCGAGTTGTTGTGATTATCGGATGATACTGATCCCTGTCTAATGGATTGGAGCATCACTAATATTTATACACATAATGATATGTTTGCTTTGTAGAAACAACAGGTCAGAAAGATTTCAGTTTCACTAATCAATATTAATGTAATTGTTAATAAATGGGTTTAATTATTTTAAATGTCTAAAGATAAACCAGCGCAAGTACAACACATGACTGCTTGCTCTATATAAGATTATATAATGTGTTTTATGATAGTTGGCATACATCTGATCATGTGTAAATGTGTTTTGTAGACTGACAGGCACGATGGAGATGCTCCAGGGACAGGTGGACACGCTCACAGCTCGCGTGGAGGAATTACGCACGCTGGAGGAGCTCAGAGTTCGCAGAGAAAAGAAAGAGAGGAGAAAAACTGTTCACTCCTTCCCCTGTCTGAAAGAACTCTGCACTGCTCCCAGGTCAGTTCATATTTATTACTTCTGCCCTGCACCACAGGAAAACCAATTTCATCATGGACTGACGGCTATAGCCATTTCCAAAAAGTTGTTTCATTTCTGGAGTTGCTGTTTTTATCTAAATGTAAGTTTTGGGGAGTAAACCTGTCATTCTTTAAAAGCAAAAACCCAAAGCTTCCATAAATCAGGGAAAATGAATTCATTAAACCCTGGAAACAACATATAATTTCCTTAGAATTTATAAAATGAGTAAGTTTATTGATTTGTCCTTTTGTTAAAACATTTCAAACAGGAACCTGCAATTCAAAGTAAAGTTGGTCGAGATATGGAGACTGAAAAATCTATTTTTTTTTGTCCTTTGGATCTATAAGGTTGTTGTTTTGTTGCTTTGTTTATATTGTTGTAGGTATGAGGATAGTTTCATGGTTTCTAACCCTGGCAGTGATGACCTAGAGGAATGTCAGGCAGCGGATGAAGAAAACGAACACCTGCGGGTGATGGTGGCATCTCTTCGTGCAGCTGTGGCAGCAGAGCGCGGTCGGAGAGAGGCTGCTGAACGGGAATGCTCCGCCGTGGTCCAGGAGTTTGAGCGCTTGGAACAGCGTCTTATGGGGGCAGAGAACTGCCAGCGGCGCGTAAACGAGCTAGAGGCGGAGCTCCAGGAAATGCAGCAGCTACGCAAGTCTCGTGTTTGCCTGCTGAGCGGAGATGAAGGTCTGGAACAAACGCTGCTCAACAGCGCGCCCGAGACAGACACACCAGATGATGCGGCTATGGGCGGATTGCAGAACGGCGATGCCTCAGATCCGGCACCCGTCCGGAAGAGCTGCAGCGATACGGCTCTAGATGCTATTTCTGCAGTCGACGCCTCGGGCAGACGTAAAGGAAGTTACGCACTGCACGCTAACGGCGTGCGGAAGAGGGGCATGTCCATCCTACGTGAGGTGGATGAGCAGTACCACGCCCTCCTGGAGAAGTATGAGGAGCTGCTGGGAAAATGCCGGCGTCATGAGGAGAGTCTGTGCCACGCTGAAGTGCAGACCTCTCGTCCCGTCTCTAGAGATCCGTCCATGAAGGAATGCCGGGCAGCAGACCCACAGCAACCACCCACTCCACCCCAGACGCCCTCAACCCCAGAGGCCCTGGAGGGCATCAGCCGACAGGTGGAGGCTGTGGATAAGCGGCTCAGCCAGAACACTCCTGAGTACAAAACGCTCTTCAAGGAGATCTTTTCTCGCTTGCAGAGGACCAAGAGTGACATTAACTCCAGCAAAGGGAGGAAAAGTGGAAAATAGCTGCTCTTAATGGCCATGCCACTCATTATTTTTGCATTTATTCATGTCTTAATTTTTTTTAAACATCACTACGATGATAATATGATGTAAAATAGCTGAGCAGATGTTTTCCTGAATAATGCAGTGCCGACACATCTACTTCAACAGGAAGTTGCTGAGTGTCTAATGTGGGTTTGGCCTTGTAGGATATATCATATACTAACTGAGTTACTGTAACCATGTTCATCCACAGGTATATCAAAGGATGCTTATTTACTGTCTCACAATCTTATCACATGTATGACACACACCATCATGAATAACCACAGCGTTGTGTAACCACTTTAATTCAATATTAAATCACACTTTGCTTTATAAGTGTTTGAAACATTTATTATGGTGATTATGATGGATGGATGAATGAAGGAATGTTCTACTGTAGGGTTGAGTTTAGATGGTAAACCGCTTTTAATTTGGACTTGTGTATAAAACACCCAGGTCTCAGCTAACCTGGCACACCCACTCACAATCTGATGTGTGATTGGACAACACTAGCAGGAAGTGTTCTGTAACACCCGACAAGGAAAAACATTTAGCGTGATGGAATTACGTTTTTAAAGCAGGAGTAAATTCAAGACATTCTGACTATTATTCTGACCATCTTTATTGCATTTTTTTTTTCAATGAAGGCAACTACTTGCTTGGTATGTGTAATATGATTTGGGTTGTTTTTGTATCCATGTGAAGGTACGAAAAAGATTCGAAAAATGACCATAAAACCTTTCTATTTTAGTACAGGTCATGTTAATGTAGAGTGCCGCTTATTGACAAGATTGCTTCTTTTGAGTAAAAATCATGCTGTGACATTTTTGCATGTAACAGAAGTTTATTTCAATAATAAACCGTGCGGACCATATCATCTTAACTAGAAACACATACACAAACGAATAGAAGTCGAAGAACTTATTCACACCAATCTGTTTGGCCAGTTTTTATATACTCGAACCTGATCCCGCTTGAGCACCTTCCTCATATGCTGTTCTAGTTATAAAATTACTTATTGTGTTCAGAAATAAATGACCCTTTTTCAACATATCAAGATACTAAAAAGATGCAATAAAAGTTGGCCAGCTCCTGACTTACAGAAAACAACATATTATATCCACATCAAAGTGAACATACCCTTAAGGGTGCTGTTATGTGTTCTTACATAATAATGGGACACTTAACGCTTTTATTTTCACAGGAATTGGTTTACCATCATAACAACAACTCTATCACACTAAAGAAACAACCATCGTGTCTATAAATGGAAGACAAATGAAACGTGATGTGTGTTCTGAACACTTTTAATGTTGACAGGTGAACAGTAATCTCCATCTATCATAGATAAGAACACAACAAAACAAATGAAGACAGAAGAAAAGTGTGTATGAAACAGTACAGCGATTCGTTGAGCACTTCCTCTCTCGATGGAGCGCTGAGGTTACACTACACGGAGACTGACGTTCAGGTGAACCCTAAAACTGTCGCTCTACACATGCACATGTTTAGAGTTCTATCTTTCTTTAGTTCCTTTAGGTTGTCAATACTGGAGGCACAGTCAGTTTAGTTCAATACTTGAGGTCCGTGAGTGAAAAGCCCTTTCCACTTTTAAAAACATCCTAGAGTGAGCCGGCAACTCACGTTACCCACAAGCAAAGCACCAGACATCTATGGAAAGCAGGAGGTTTGTGTGCAAGCATGTATCTGTTGGAGGTATGATAAAGTGGGCAAGCAACAGTTTGCTCAAAGTCAAGATTTCATATCTACTGTACTTGAATTCAGTTAATCCTAAATCAAGCCAATGGAAGAAGGCAATGGAGACTGCCAGTATCCTCAAAAGAACAAAAGCGTGGGTTTCAACCTCAGCGCCTTCTCGAAGTTGCTACGAAATAGCATTTTTAAGGCCACATGGCAATGAAATGGTAACATGGAAAACCCCTGGGACAGGGCAAGGCTGACTTTTAGTTGGGCTCCCCAAGCCATCAGGACATCACATCCTGCTAACCCTACATCGCTAACACGTTGTGTGGACATGCAAAAACCTGTTCTACCACATCGCTTACATTCCAATGGTTATCCATGACAACCATCTACCCTAACTCCTGTACAGCTCATCTCAAAGGCATCGGACACATTCCCTCCTGACAAAGGCGAACTTGATTTGTGAGGGAATGTCGGCGGTTACAAAATGTCACTGAGTGGCACCTGCTTCCATGACACTTATAAAGGCAGATCATGGTTTTTAAACAAAACTAAAGGAATGTCAGTAACAGGAATGTGATGTTGGGAACACAGGAAGAAAACAGGAACAGTGAAGATTACTAATAACCATGTCAAAAACATTCTTCAGATTTTTTTCGAGATTTTTTTCATCCGTTTTTACTTTTATATACAAACAAACTAAAACACAAAGTATGGATTGTGCACGTTTTTGTTTGTTTTCACATATATATATTTCATGAAAAGCCTCAATACTCATTGGGAGAGAAAGGAACAGGGATATAGAGGGAGAGATAAGGTTGGGAAACTGCAGGAAAGTGGACGGAGGGAGAAAGATCTTGTTTCTTTAGATCAGTTAATCCAATATTATAGAGATGATGATGATGATGATGATGGGGTAAAGATGTGGTAGGGGTAGAGATGATTGAAGAAGAAGGGAAGAATAAAGAGGAAGGAAAATGATCAGGGTATGAAAACGCCTCAATCTTTCCAGTCCTTCTTGATGTTGAGGTTCCATTCCCAGGACAGGTGGTCATGTTTGTCGTCGTCAGTGAACTTTGATTTAATGTTGTACGTGCCACGGGCCAGCATGCCTTTGGGCGCCTCCTCTAAAGGTGTTAGGAACTCGTATTCGTTTGGTCGAGGCCCATAGCTGCCCACCATGTAGTCTGACTTGTCAACTAAACACGGATATAAAAAAAGTAATTTTGTCATTTCAGAGCTGATGTACGAACTGAAAAGAATTTTGAGCTAACATAGACTGAAGAGATAAGACTTTTTACAGATTTAGTTTGAATTATCATGCATTTTTCACGTATACTTACTCTTCACTCCTTTCCTAAAGGTCTGCTGTACATACTTCAATCCCGAGACAATATCCCTGTTTACCTGTACACAGATGAGCATTAATACATCATGCTATGTACATGAGTCACGTTTGTCCTTGTGGGTATGTGTGATGTTAACTGAATTCAGTCCATGCAGTCACAATGTCTTAATAAATAGTAAAATTAATGTAAATGGGAGAAACAGTGTGTCTGTTTTATGGCTATTACAACACAGATTAAAGGCAGGGTCTAAAATTTTTTCACAAAAAAAATCATAAATTAGAAAGCCGAAACTCCGATCTGAGTCCAAAAACAACCGTGCCGCCAATCATCAGTAAGAGGCATGTCTTTGTATGTAGAGAGGAACATTAGCAATGTTGGTTTTGATGATTTCGAAGGTCAATTTTGACTATCAGAAATTGTAGAACCTGCCTTTGAAACAGTGACACAAAAAATAATGAAGGTAAATAAAATGTGTAAAAGCAGCATTTTACTACCAAATTTAAATGATAAAGCTAGCCATTTCCAACCTCAAAAGCATTCCACAGTCAATTTAAAGAAGAAATGTACAACTTTTATTTTACAAGTATCTATAAACCGTAACCAAGAAAATTAGCATAAACATCTGTTAATGAATCATATTCACGATAGCAGTCGGTCGCAACATCCTAATGTCTGCTGATAAAACATCAGTCAACTGCAAGACATCTTAACCATGACTTCTTCCATACTATCAAGTTAATAAAATGTAGAATAATATTTCATGCCTTTTACATTTTACCCTTTCTCGTTGAGATCTGTTCAGCCTGTCAGACTTTAATTTGGATTAAGAATGGGTTTGATTCAGTACTTATATCATTTCCATTTATTTTGGCATTATTTGTAAGTCAGGGGAGTGTTATTATGAAGTACTGTGAAGAGACTTTTAGACACAATACTGTAGTATTGAAGGTAGATGTATTGGAGCGTCTGGAAGACATTAACACAGGTCTTCTGGATTTAGTCTGTTAAAAGTTTTTCCTCTTTTATTATCATGTAATAAATCAAATGTACGATGACAACAGATATCTGTGTGGAGCACTGGCTACTGTCGCACAAAAATCTCACTGTCACTACTCTAAATCTAAATAACTGCATTACAAACATATAGTGGGTTGAAAATACTGTGCACAAGTGTTGTGAGGTGTAATTTGTATAATGTCAGGATTCCCATATGCTTTTTAACTAACCTTGAAGTTGATCTTTATCCTGTACTCCACTCCTTCCTTCAGCACAAATGACTGCTTCTTAAAAGACTCCAGATCTCCTGAGAACATCACAACAAATAAACACGACAACAGTGTAATAAAAACCTGATGTGTTTTCACATGCACAGGATTTCCTAAGAGAACACACAACATGGTTTTGATCTCACTGTGATATGTAAGGTTTACTATAAAATACTAATAGAATACATCTGTCCTATAAATTCAGTTGCTATCGAGAAAGATTTGTGGCAGCAGGATGCAGCTCTATCTTGTACCAGCAGATGGCTGTGATACACACATATTCTTCTCTCTTTGTCTCTTTCTGTTGTGCTTGATTCGCATCATTGTGAAGGGAACATTGTAACGGCACACTACCATGTATCACCCTACCCAATACTCAATATACCAGAAAAATATCAGATTATCTTCCAAAATAGCAGCTTACTTTAATCTGTTTTGTTGAATTGTGAAGTGTGTCAACTCACCTTGCAGGTCAAGGGTCAGGGGAGCCGGAGCTGTGTCACACATGAGAGTTAGCCGTGTCACTTGAACATTTGGAGCGTGAGGATCTGATGAAGAACAAACAGCATAAACGGGTTTTAAAACACGTCAGATACTCTCGACATACATTATATCCATAATAACGACCAAACTGTGACATTTTCAAAGATTAAAACCCTAGAAAAGCACATCTATTCTAAAGCTGTACGTGTTTATAAGACAAGTATGTAATGCCCTTGTTTGTTTCATAAAATAGTCCTCTGCTTTCAAGTAAACAGGCGTTCAACACAAGAAAACGCGAGATGAAAAAAAGGAATGCATTCCTGCTCTTAAATCCATCAGAGGGTCTCTTACGTATATTTTTAGAACTCCACACCTAGTTTATACTGTTGACTCGAAAAAGACAACTTTAATGTGTTCAGTGACATTTTGGAAACACTTTTAATAGCCATAGAACAATAGCAGCCCACAGAGAAAACTTGACCCTGAGCACAGGTGAAAACATGAACACAGCGAAGAATATGTACATCAGAACTCTCTTCTCTGTCTCTGTCTTCAATACATCTCTACAGTGCATTCAGTTATCCTTGATAGATGGATGTGAATGAATACTGACACCTGATGAAATGATATATATTAAAACAATCAAAACTATATGATCAGCTGCTTATCGTCAATAAGAATGTTCTTCAAGGTGACAAAGTTTATTTAAAACCTGTCTGCAAATGTATAACTCATTTTATGTTAGTGTCAAAGTGAAATAAATCTACAGCATTAAGAATACGTTAAAGTTTCTTGGTTTAGTAACTAGAATGTACAGTATGCAACACTTAAATTAGCAAAGCTAGATCTTGAACGTCCACTAGTTCTTTCATTTGCTTCTCAATATCTTTTTAATACATAATAGTAATGTGGCATGATGCCATGATGTAATATTATCCTTGTACAGCCCCATCACACCTTTAATTTCACGGAATAAATGACATCCAGTATACTCTCATCATAGACTTCTCTTCTGAGAACTGGACTCAATAAAGGATTTCACAAGTTACCTCAACACTGTCCTAGAAACAGATCAATTCCCAAAATAAATAAACCGCAGCACAAAAATGTGCCATATAACACAACCTCCTTAGAGGATGTAAAGAATTCTTCTTTCAAGCCTAATACTTTATTCTCTATTTCTATAACACAACATGATCCGTCATGAGATGACATGTGTTTTACATGATATTTAACCTGCTGTGGTGTAATGTGGGTGATTAAGAGCTTCAGTGAAGCAAAGGACAATCATCACTTACATATTTTATCATCTTTATAAAACTTCATATTAAGGCAGGGAATGTTCTTATGTTCCTGAATGTTGAGTGTTTTAACTTTCAAATTATGCACAAGTGTAGGTTTTTTAGGTTTAGGATTAATAACTGAAAGACTTTTAGATGCCACATACATTTCATTTTTAGTTAAACTATACATTAAGTTTAATTAAAGTTCAATCTCACTGCTGTTTCATTGGGTTTATATCTGCAGCTTCTCCTCAGGCACAGAATATGCTGTTACTGTGCTGCCGTCTCTGTGGGAGCTGCTTCATTCACTCCAAATTAAATAATGAGATTGAGCCTTGTGATTAAACGTCTTTGCCTCTTGAAACTTCTTCACAAAACTCAACAGCTGAACAGATGAAGTGTACCACACAGGACTTTAGCAGAAGGACTAGCTGCTGATAAAAGCAGCAGAAACTTTAGTAATGTGACCACTTTTCGGAGGGCTCTTCAGAGGATGCACACATACATCAGCCTCGGGCGTAGGGCCCTGTCGATCCCCACTGAGTGTACTGCGCTAGCACACATAATGTGATTTATCCAAGTAGGATACATTCCTGGATCAACATCATTTGACGGTCCCAGAGCATTGGAAGTCTATTAGGGCAGTGCGGTTTGGATGAATCTGTTACTGTTTATTTAGAAAAATATGATAAACATTAAGGACCTGCACTGTTGTTTAGATACTTATCTACAGAAACAACACAAATCATACCGCACAAACCATGTTCAATAGGTTGTGCACAAATCTACGTCAGAATTGTGATATGAACCTTTTACTAACTTCTTAGTCTTTCTTTGAATTGTATGTAATAATGATTAGGGTAATATCTGAGCACCTTTGTTTAGTTTTCCTTGAGTAAGGGATAAGGAGTTAATAAGTAAAATTTTTTGATTATTTATTCACCGTCATCTCATTTTCTGAACCCGTATGACCTAAATTTTGTCTGTAGAATGCAGAAACAACAAATCTGTGAAGAACATTGGTTACCAAGTCACACTGGATGATGTTTACTTCCAACGCATCCCTGAGCCCCGACACATTTCTCAAACTATCTTTTTTTGTTTCCCACATTTCCAGTCAGATGCAGGTTTTAAATGTTATGAACATGTATAAATTATGACATCACGTAGTGGCAACACTCATTTTCCTTGAAACACCCACAGCCCTGACCATAACCTTTACCCTTCAATTAATGTCGCTAAAGGCCATAACATCTCCTCAATCCTAACCCCAACCCCCAAATCCGACAGTTGTCAGGACTGTTTCTTAACATCGCGACCATGTGGGTAATTTACGCTACCTGGCCCACACGCACACACTTCAGAGAGCTGAAGCACAAGCCAAGACATAGATGAAATGAATATGAAAGTGTGTTGAGGGAAGAGTGCCACAGCAGGTTCAGGAGCATATGAAAGGAATTGTTGTTGTGCTGGTATGTATCTTGTGCGATCACACTTCTGTAAATGAGAAACAGGGACACACATACCTGCGACGACATCAACAGCACCGAGCAGAGCCTCCTTGTACTTGCGAAGGCTTTCATCGTCTTTGTCCAGCTCCTGGATTTCCTGAAGACTCTTCTGTGCTGGTGCCTTGTAGTTGACAGATTCGGAGTCTTCATTCTCTGCGGCGATGGCAGCAAGCTGCTCTGGGGTGGGCTCCTGCTCTGCCATGATTGACAACTGGAGGAAAACACACATGTACACACACATTTCTTATTTCAGAACCCAGCATTGGTTTCATTGGAGATAACGTCTTGTTATTAGTTTCTCTTCTGTCTTTACTATAATAAACAATCTTTAATAATAAGAATTGAATGTCGGTGACACATCTTCATCTCTTGGCTTGGGCTGGACAGGACTATCGGTATAGATAACACATGATCCATACATACACAGCTTAAACATCATCTACAACCCACACACACAACTGAATTGAGCATGACTGCATTAGTTGATCAGAGATTATAAACATTGATGCTTCGGTATTGAGTATATTAACACAGCTTTTGTGACAACAGAAAATGCAAATATTTAATTGCCACTTAATAGGCTTTATGCTTTACATTAATACAGTAAAAGGCTAATGTTTGTTTCAAGCCACAAAAACTACCAATATTGTTTGTCATAATATACAATACGGAATAAGATTCAGACAATTATAAATAACTATATGAAACCGCTGAAAGTGATAATACACTCCAAAGTAATCTTCGGTCATATTTTGTTAATTTCAAACCTGTATGACTTAATTTCTTCTGCTGAACACAATAGAACATTCTGAAGATCATTTTTATTTTCATTTTTCATTCTACACAATGTAAATAATATTCAGTAGAAATATAACATTGATATATATATAATATAGACTGTGTTGAGACAAGTCAAATATTGAAATCATAGTGAAACTAATAGTTAAAGTCAAACTTTCATTCTTGTTATTCATTTCAGACTAGTTTTGAAGACAGAATTATACATTTTATGCACTTAAATCAGATAACCTTCAAACTGTAGACTTTGTGTTAACTTTTCTTTATAAACCTGTTAGTATGGTAGAGTTGTTGTGGAGTTAGTGGCTCTAAGAGCTTATCACCATGCGAAGAGAAAAGCATTTGCTTGGCCTAAGAAAAGCCTCATATCTAATCTGGAATACTTAATGATCAGGTGGCAGACCAACGCATTGAGCATTTAATGCTTTACAAAAACAACATAGGATAATGAATTTGACCAAATAATAATATTAATTATCTTAACTTAGTAAAAAACTGTCTTTTGAACGTTCATCAATAACAAGTACTGGTGGTGTACATGATGAATGTAGAAGACTGCAACACTTCTGCTGCATTGCAGTGGCTTTAAAAACAGTGAACTTGTCTTCTCACTCCCCTTCTCACACTAAAGTGTAAATCTCAACATCTGAGCACACCAGCTTCTATAGTTTCTCTTCACGTTTAGCTTATTCAGACGCATCACAGACTTGCTTACCTTACATGGTCATGGTGTGCTACACATCATAAACAAAATCACTCTTGAAACCGATGTGAATCACTTGTAAATACTTTGATGCATCTATATAAGATCCCCAAAAGTCCCATTCTACCTCGCATGCTGTTGACCCATCTACAATGAGCTTAGAACACAAACGTTTTACAATGTTGTGAAATGTCATTTATAACAGGTATTGCAATAAAAGTTTGGGGACTGCATGTGTCATTTTTTATGTAATGGGACTAGTGATAGAGCATTTCAATACTACGGACACAGATTTGTTCAACTCTTCAGGTCTTCAACAGGAGAAATTCTACTTGGTCAGCAACAGCATAAACATTTTGCTATAAACCAAGCAACTCGTTTCAAACAAAGTGTTAAAATCTGCCATCCTATGTTACAAACAGATGTAATGAGACCACATATGAAGACCTAAGACACAAACAAAGCTTCTTAGCTAACAGTGTATGGTGTTGTATATTAAAGACAGATGTTGTTAGCAAAACACTTCTAAAGACAGCCAGACTTCATTAAGCAGACCACATTATTGTTTCATGAGACCTGGCTTTGTGGTTGAACAGACAGCTGTGCAGATAAACAAGTCTGTAACCGGCACACATTCACCTCTTCATCTCTATTGTTGTACTCGTTTCATCATAGTTGTTAGAAGAGCACAAAGGAATGACATTACAAAAATGCTGTCAATAAAACAGAGTAACGCTCCAGAAATGTCTTTTAAGAGTCTTGGCAATGGATTGATTGGGCCAAGTCCAATCAGGATCTTAGATAACAAACACCACAATGCTTTTTCCATCGTGCACCTCTGCACTTCCATGACGGTGAAACAAACCATTTTTCCAATCATGTGTTTTCATACACTGATCCAAACCTGGATTTCAAAGTGAGGCTCAGAAAAGCAAAGAATTATATAAAAATGTAGAGACGTGCCTTGATTTTCTTCCATGCAATAATATTTGAAGAAAATGACAAGGAAATAGCTTAATACTAATAAAAATCAATATAAAATGAAGAGCTAAATATCAACGGAATAACTGCCGGACAGAGATGTTGAGGCACTCAAATTCTTACCAACAAATTAAAATCTCCGACAAATCAACCCAGAATGTGTGATTTTCAGGGTTACAGAAGAGATGATGTACATTAGCTATATCGGTGTTCAGAGTCCTTCACACGCTTTCTATGTTACAATCAACAATAATTTAGCTAACTTAAATGCATTAGATGATGAAGGATCCTGTAAAGCATGCACCGGTTAAGATGCAACACACCGGAGTATCAAACTACAAGTGTAAAAACTCATTTCCCTTGTTTAGCCGGCTAAATTAATTAAAGAACCAGCGAAACATAAAAACAAGAGCCTGCCACAAGCTCGATTCATCTGAAACCATTCATGCCCAGATTACATCACCACAGCTGATGGGCCCTAAGGAGGCGCTGCCAACAGAACAAACCCGTACAAGCATTGTTAGCTACTTGGCAGTCGTCTTCGTGTGGTTAATACGCAGGAGGGAGTGTAGGGTTATTTCACACAGCTGAGCGAGATGGCCGAGCCATAACACATGCTTGTTACACAAAGTGATTCATTTCATAAACATATGTAGGGTCTTTAAAGAATGGAACTGAGGCTTGAAATGGCCAGTGTGAGCTGAGCGAGAGATGTCTGCTCAATTCCATTATGTTTGGCTTTGGTCAAGTCATTTTAATTGGGGATTATCCGGTCGTGATATCACTGAGGATCCTTAAGAAAGACTTGTATTTTAACATGTCAAGGGGTTCCAAAGCCTGTGATTCGAGCTGGTTACTGAGCAACAATAACTCGGATGGGATTATTAAAACGGGATTAGAGTTTATTAAAGTGGACTGTTGTTGGTAAGAGTGTTGGAAATGCAAACGATGGCAGGAAAAAATGATTTCTCTGACAAACAGTATCCTCAAGATAAGTTTACTGAGGATAAGAAATCTGAGTTTTGTAAGGAGATCGTAAAAAGGAAAACAACAATTGGTGAAATCATTAGTGTTAGCATTAACACATGGCTTGTAAAGCAAAGAAGTCTGGGCTTTCAGTAAATCACCTTGTTGGACAAAATGTTGTATTTGAAAACACTTGTACATCCAGGCCAACCTGGAAAATGTTAAGGGCTTAAGTCAGAAGATAAATTTACCAGAGAATACAGGAGAGTACATCTTAGGGACCTGTAAAGCTTCATTTTCATGCTTGTCAAATTAAATGTGACATCTTCCCTAACGTTTATAAGAGTAGGAATACACATGCCTCACGGCCACAACTCATCTTAACATCACCTCCCTAACTCAGCATCTTACCAATTTTGTTACTTGATAACTCAAAATGTACCAAAACAGTCTGAATTTTTTTACTTGTAGTTAAAAACTAACAAGACTAAAGAATTCAAAGACACCAGGCTTCTCTTTTTGCTGTGGATGTCAGATTGATGTGACCTGCTCATGGATGCGAGTTGCATAAAAAACAAGCGGCAATGCAAAATAACCAAATCATAATCCTGTGTCGGGACCAGAAATCCTTTTCTGCAAATCAGATTTCATTAACATTGATTATAAACCACAACAGAGCACAGAGAAACAATCAACTAAACCGGTTTTTCAAACAAACAGAATTTATGCAGATGTCAATCATCACTGCAGAGTAAACAGGGGTAAGATGTCTTACTTAAAGACACTTCAGTCATTGTCTGGGATTCGAACCAGTACCCTTCCGCTTACAAGTCCAACTCTTCACCAGATCACAAGTGACCCCTGATATGTATGGCTAATCCATCAAACCACAAACCAACCATAACATATGTAGAAAATATAAGCATTGGATGATAATGTTGTTATGCAAGAGGATTACAGCTATGGATTACAGCTATGGATTACAATGATGTGAACTACACAGTACTTTCATTCCAGTGAAAAGAAAAAAAGAAACGCTCGCTACATGCTGGTGCTTATCACAGTCCAGGATTACTTTTAATGGTCTCAACACTTTCAACAGAACATTTAGCTGAATAAGTTTATCGTTGGAATAAATGAAGCAGTTCGTGCTATTGTATAGACTTCTGAACATTGATTCAGTTGTGATATCTATCTTCGGTTCTTAACCCCGTTCATCTGGAGAAGTGTTAAAGCTAGAGTTGAACGGTTACAATGTGCAGGAACAACAATTAGATGTTAAGTGTGGGCTCATGTATAACCGCAGAAGAGCTGAGAAAACAGAAAGCCTTGTGGGTAAAGAGCATTACTTGAGCATTTTCTAAGTCTGGCAAAAGCCCCAAAAGACTGAATGTAATTAGGTGGGTGAGTCAGTAAGAAAGGGAACGCTTTAAACACACCCAAGGGTTTTGCTCTTGTGTAATGACAATGCAAAGTGCTGGTAACAAAGCAACTATTTGAACTTGACAACCATATTGGTAAAGCATCTTTCTACTGTACATACATGTGAGTAGAGAACGTTAGAGAAGCGTAGGTTAGTCCTTGTTCAGCTGTAGCATCGGGCAAATTTAGATCTGAAGTGACGTACGATGAAAACAGCCAATTCCAATGTAAACAAGAGGAACTTTGTTAATGTCCTGCCTCGACTCTCCATGGAAGCGAGGGAATACTTGTGCTATAAACAGTCTATTCTTTTCCAATCTCCATGTCCTTAAGAGACTTAAAGAGAAAAACATTTTGCCAAACAAAGAATGTCCCTCACTTAAAACACAATCTAGAAATGATTAAACTAATTGCAATGGTTGAAAATTTGCTTGTTACTTAGCTACTGAAGCCATAACTGAGAGTATAACATGTTTTTAAAAGAACAATTTAAATGTTAGAACGATATACAATATGGATGTTATACAATATTACACCTCAAAAAGTGGTTCAGTCTGAGTTTTAGGTTGATGCAGATAGTAGAGAGGCAGGCATTTAATGTTCTTGTGCGAGTTGTGTCAAATATCGATATAAAGATTGTAGTTGATAACTCAATTCCATTGACATTTTAAATTATTTCCTTTCTACAACAAGAAAGTCTTACAAATATTAGTTGTCAGTAAATTCGCAAGAAAACATGAATTGCATTACAAAAAGAATGAATTTGTGCAAGGCCAGAAACTCTTCATCAGGTAGAAAGATAAAATTCATTAGTCGGTGTCAATGTTTGATTAGTCTATGAACAGCCGGGTCAATAATGCCTTCTATGTTGATCCAAATTTGGATTGAGGACTCACATCAAAAATACATTTTTAAAGTGAATATATTGATCAATTGAAGACAGAGCTTTGAGCAGAAGATAAGTCTAAAAGCAAGGGACTGAAGTGTTGGCTTCTCAGATTCTGATTTCCCTAGCAACAGCCCTGAGCCCTTTATTCTTCCCTGACAATCCACAACATCCCCTGCATCACAGATGGGTCAGCGGCATTGTCATTACTGGCGTTGGCAATCGACTGACGTTTATTTCAGGATTCTTAGGATTGGTTCTGCCGAGAGACATCTACGGTGAGAGAAGGGTGTAAAAACACATGAAATAAAAAAAAAGCATCTTTAGTTTAATCAAAGGCCAGCCATGCAAGGAAAGGGCAGACAGATTGCCAACACATCGCTGTATTTACATCCTAGGTGTCTTAAAGCCTTTTTACATTGTGGATGAATAACCGGGGATCATTGGTCATACATACATAAAAAGAAAAGCCCTTCACATGGAACTCAAACTTTTGTCCACCATGAAAAGCAATATTAATAATCAAACTAATACATACGTATCTTTATTACTTGTATTTTATCTTGAGTTTTGTTTTACAGTAGGTTTATCGTGTTCATATCTTAAAATAACATATTCATTTATTATATTTTCTACCAGTAATAGTGCTTGTTTACATTCTTTCACATACTGCAACATTAACCACATGATTTTAAATGATAATTATGTGCATTGTGCTTCAAAACAAATCATGTTAAGCATACAAACTACAACATGTTTTATTTCTTAAGCTAAATCATATAAATCCTCAGTTAAATATATGATAGGGAAATGCCATGATCAGCGTGATTTCTTATGAACAATAACTGCAACACATGAATGTTTTCATGTCAGATCAGCAATATCTGTAATAAATTAACTTGAATATATGTTTGTCCTCAGCTTGGACAGGGTTTAAGGCCTTTATGCTGTAGATAGTTAGAGAAAAGACAGAAAACAGCTGAGAGGCGACAAGAATAGATCACTTTGGCTCTGATGACATTAAACACTGATGGGGTGTTGAAGACTCGACACAGACAGATTCTATTCACTACACAAACAACAGGCCTAAACTTCAATGTATATCGCCCATGATGTCTAATTGTATTCCACTTCCTGTTTCATCAGCTTCCTGTGCTAGATCTGCAGACGGTAACAATACTTTTATCTCAAACTAGAAGCTCTTGTCTTAATGAAATAAACCTCTTAAGTCCCCTCAACATTAAACCTGGAAGCTTTATTTCAGTAAAGACAAGTAAATACTGCAGTTAGCTCATCACTATACTCGTATACTCGTACATAAAGTGATCAATTATCAGTTTGGTTAAGAAAACATTATTAAAACAATCATTGATTGCCTTCAGGATGACCATTAAAGAGATAATTTACATTCTCAGATGTTTCTTCTACACAACACACAAAATAACACACTTTAAAGAAGAACACAAAATAACACACTTTAAAGAAGAACACAAAATAACACACTTTAAAGAAGAACACAAAATAACACACTTTAAAGAAGAACACAAAATAACACACTTTAAAGAAGAACACAAAATAACACACTTTAAAGAAGAACACAAAATAACACACTTTAAAGAAGAACACAAAATAACACACTTTAAAGAAGAACACAAAATAACACACTTTAAAGAAGAACACAAAACTACAGCCAATGGGTACAATCACCGTCGCCGACATTCTTCGAAATATCTTCTTTTGTGCCGGACAGATGAAAGAGTGAACACAGTTTAATTTTGGGGTACGCTACAGCTTTAAGTGAAATGGTTTAATTAATTATATTTAATTATAAAATCTTAAAGATAGCACAGGAACGTCACAATATGTTAAAAAATAATATTATATATTTATGATGTTTCTGAAAGCTCGTGTTTATCCTGAAATCAATAAAAGTTATAAAAGTGATAAATTCTCTGTATGTCTGTGAAACTTCAAGGGTTTAAATGCATTACACTTTAATTATTCACACAAAGACAATTAAACTTATTAATGTGAATATATATGTTGTATTTACTGCCATTAAATCAATTGTAAGATTTAAATGTGAACAATAATAATATAATAATAATATAAGAGATAACTTTACAATAATGTGAAGTGTACCGCAGACACCGCCCTGATGAACTTCCTCACATCCTACTATGGCCAAGGTGCATCTCATGAATATTAATAGCCGGAAGTACAATGACGTATGTCATTAATATTCATAAGCGAACCGCACGCCGTAAGATCATTCGTCCCTGCGTCAAGCAGTTCCGCATTTCAGCCAATCGGTGCGGCGAGCTGATTCTACGTCACCCCGCATCCCGCGGCATAGTAGGATTCATAAATCACGCGCAGAGAAGGAGCCAGAAGAAACCGCGCCGCTCACTCACCGGAAGTGAAGAAGTGTTGATTATAAGTGTGCTCCACTGACACAGGATCAGTTTAATTATATATAACAATATAACAAACACACATTACACATTGTGAGGAAATAAACTCTCACAGCTGACACCCGTCAGAGGAAACACAGATCCAGACCATAATAATACACTGTAGTAATCCACTCACACAGCACGCGCGTCATTATAACTCTTATAGATTATTAATGATGTTTATTACACATTCTTCTGTGTTTACACCGCTGACACACACACACACACACACACACACACATCACTGTACGTGTTCATCCTGCGCGTGAGTAATCGATATATAATCGATAGTGTAGTGTAAACTTACCGTGTAGTCACACACACAGAGAGAGAGAGAAGAGTTCACGGAGAGATTGTCAATGGCGCGCTGAGGGAGCGGCGGAGAACAACACACTTCCGGGAACAACGCCGTTACGTCATCACACAGCGCGCTGTCCGCGCATGCGCGACCGGAAACAGCGCGACACGCTCTCATGAACACATTAGAGAAGTTTTCTTTATATTGTGTGTTAATAATGTCTTCATTTAATCTTAATCTGTGATAAAAGTGTTTGTTTGAGAGTAATATTACTGATTTAACTGCCCAACATTAATCACAGCTTCCATATGTTCAACAGTGATCATTAAAGTTAGTGTTGTTGATTAAAACTTGTTATTCTAAAACTTATTTGTTCTCTTTTAGGGCGTCTGAGTACTTTAAATTAAACACATTACATCTGAACATTAATATAACTGTGTCTGTAATGCTGGTCATCATTGGATTCAGCCCTGTTGAATCTGCTCTGATAGATGTGTAATAGTTAAGATTTGATTAAATGTGAATCACAGTAAAGTGTTTATCATAAGAGTCAAGTGAAAACTCTTTAACACAATCTTAAACTGTAGAGATGAAGACATCTAGTGGCTGTGCATGCAACATGAACAATAAACCACAAATATATTACCAAACTCTTTCAACATCAACCCACTTATACTTGGAGAATCTTTAACTTCTTGTGGTGTTTCAGTGCATTTATGTATAGCCTTAATCTATAGAATATTCATTCATCAGTAGTAATGACACAACCGTTCAGAAAGAAGGCAGAAGCATCATGTGGTTACTAAATACTGCAGGTTTATTACAATGGTATAGAGAAGGATGGTTAAAATAGCACCATCCTAAAATCCTACAGTCCAACCAGGTTTTTCTCAAAAAGAAACCAAAACACAAAAATAAAATAAGTGTAGGTAAAAAACAAGCATTTAAAAGGAGAAAAAGATTGGTACACAAATTTAAATCACTTTTGTAGACGTGTAAAACAGCCGGCATGTTCAAATCTATAACAATGACAGTCTCCCCAACTCAGAACAGTGGAGAATTCAAGTTGTCTTTTTGCATTTAGCTGGTATCCATCTGTTGAAAAACAAAATATAAATTAACAAGCCGTACAAATTTACTTCAGCAAATAATTGCATAAAATGGTGAATTTTCCTACATTTGCTTATAATATTAATAAACACAAACCCTTGCATTGTAGGCATCTAGCTGGGCATCTAGTTCTTCAGCAGAAAGCTGTTGTTTGTTGCCGTTGCCACTACCGCCTCTGCCCCCTCGTCCCCGGCCTCTGGCTCCACCACCACGTCCACCACGGCCTTTCTGTGTGTTGAAGTTTCCAATTCTGCTTCGGTTCATGCCACCGCCCACTCCACGATTCAGACTACGAGAGGAATCAAAGTATTTAATCCACTCACACAACAGCAACAAAACACAGAAATCAATTGTCAATTTCTTCTTCTTACCCCTGCATCGGTGGTCGCCTTTGTGCTTCAATTTGTGATGTAACAAGCTGAATGTTCATAGGACGCCCTAAAAGAGAACAAACATTTAAATCAAATGCTTGGCAACGAAACCAAAGACCGAACTTTAAACATATACACACCATCGAGTGGAACACCGTTGTACTGCTTCATAGCTTTCAGGGCATCTGCTTTCCTCTCAAAGTGAACATCTGCAGTGCCGAGGCTGCGTCCTGACCGATCATAGTGTACTGCCGCTTTCTTCAAAGTCCCAAATTCCGCAAAGAGCTCCTGTAGAAGAACGAGGAAGGGTCAAAAACAATCCATACATTTCCACAATCCATAGCATACCCGCACCACTTGATACCTGAATGTCAGCATCCGAGACGCCGAAGTCAAGATTGGACACAAGAAGTTTTCCTCCGGTTTCCACACCACCAGCAGCACCGCCACCGCCGCCGCCTCCTGCATTGGCGCCGAAGCCGTTGTCGAACAGGTCGTGCTGCCACTTGTCCGGGAGCTGCTTGGGCTGCAACAGATGAGAGAGAACGCACCTGCTGACTTCGGGTCCCCAGTCTGTCACTGACAGTCCACTCGGCTGGGTGTTGGGGAGAGCAGGGGGCTCCACTTCAACAAGACCAGGGACACCAAGTGCGCTCGCTGTTGTTCTAGCAATCCCTGCCCACCCCATCACGACAAACAAGTAAACCGATGCAGGACTCGAATTTTGAAAAGCCATCTCCCGAACGGAGAAGCCGGTATGGTTTTAGACTTAAGTCGAACCAGAACTAGATTGTGGTTTAGTCAGGACTACACAGACCTTACACAACAGTAACAAGACAGATTTAAGAACAAGATAATGTGATATGGGACTTTTTGTGTTGGCAAATATTTTTAATCAAAATAAAATAGTCGAATGTTTGTAATGGTATAACACAAGGAATTGTATTACATACGATCGTCAAACCAAAGTATTCTCACCCTGTCATGATTACAGCATAGGCCAGCGATCTCTCTAATATTCTTTTAACCTACTCTATCAAAATAAATAAAACTTCTGTAACTTCTCTCTCTGTGTAACTCGGTAACATTGTTGTAGCACTTGTTCACCTATTGTTGTATCGGCTATTTACCGCTTCATTGTCTCCTCGACTATTGTAAGTCGCTTTGGATAAAAGCGTCTGCTAAATGACTAAATGTAAATGTAATCACCGAGACAGCCCTGATTATCTGCCCACCCTTTAGCAACCTGTCTACCCGCCAAGAGTCTCTCCGCAGGATCTTCACCGGGCTGGATGGGATGTCTCACCGGTGTCCAGTTGGTCAGAACAGCCAAGTCCATGAGTGTGCTTCATCAGTGTCTATGGGAGGCCATGATGGAATCCACCAGACGTCCATTTTGAACGTGGTTATACTTTAAGCACAAATCTGTGATCAAATCTAACTTTATGGATCTACAGAACCAGTGGGGCAGGTCGGTCGTGTCCATAGAGAAGAGAACATACTACAACCCTTAAGAACTTCTCCAGACGGGCCGGAAATGACCGGATCTCGAGATCCCATCGGACCGGAAGTGAAGATCTGGACACAACGTCGAGCGAACGAGAGGATCCGGCGTCGTCAAAATGGCGCCGAGGCCTCGGGCCAGAAGAAAGGATGAAGATGAGGAGACCCGCGCGAGAGAGACACGGACGGGCTTGGGGAGAGAACACATAAAGCACAACAAACATCTGCCGAGCTTCTCTACCCTGACAGAGAAACTCCGGCGCGCTAGCCGCCATGTTTGCGAGGCAGCTTAGAAAGATAAAAACGGACTCGACCCGGGCATGTGGACGTGCCCGTGACTTCCTCCGCTTTCTCCTACCCTGCTGTACGGCGTGGGTCTGCTTCTGCCGCGGCTCAGGTTCTGGCGGTTCCTCGCGGGACCGGATGCCCCGCCGCGGCCTCCGAAGCCTCCGCCTGTATTTCCGAGCCGGCCGGCTCCGGCGCCGCGGCCTCCGCCCGACGCCCCGCGGCCCCCGCGGCCTCCTCTCCCGCCGCGGCCGCCGCCGCCGCGCTGCCTGGTCTGCTTGATGATGTCGTCTAGAGACATGTCCATCTTGTCCGCCATTGCTGGGCCTTTTTAACTCTTAACTGTTGTGTTTAAAAACAGAAACCTGAGCAGCGTGACTCTGCGACAGCACGAGAGGGGAACTGATGGCGCTCGCGCCTGCGCGGCTTTTATAGCGGACGAGCTGATGACGTAGGGCGGTGTGATGATCACTTCCGGTGACGTAACCCTCAAGAGAAGAGCAGACAGGTTTGTAGAATTAAAGTTTAAATTCTTTTCTCTTTTATCAGTTTCATTCAAAACAATGGGCTTGATTATTCTTTATCTAACAAAAGAAACATTATGGGAGAGCACTGCTATTTATATTTATATAGTTTATATACTTTATATAGTCTATTTATATTTATATAGTTTATATAGTTTATATAGTCTATTTATATAGTTTATATAGTCTATTTATATTTATATAGTTTATATAGTCTATTTATATTTATATAGTTTATATAGTTTATATACTCTATTTATATTTATATAGTTTATATAGTTTATATAGTCTATATAGTCTATTTATATTTATATAGTTTATATAGTCTATTTATATTTATATAGTTTATATAGTTTATATAGTCTATTTATATTTATATAGTTTATATAGTTTATATAGTCTATTTATATTTATATAGTTTATATAGTTTACATAGTCTATTTATATTTATATAGTTTATATAGTTTATATAGTCTATTTATATTTATATAGTTTATATAGTTTATATAGTCTATTTATATTTATATAGTTTATATATTCTATTTCTATTTATATAGTTTATATATTCTATTTATATTTATATAGTTTATATATTCTATTTATATTTATATAGTTTATATAGTCTATTTATATTTATATAGTTTATATATTCTATTTATATTTATATAGTTTATATATTCTATTTATATTTATATAGTTTATATAGTCTATATAGTCTATTTATATTTATATAGTTTATATAGTCTATTTATATTTATATAGTTTATATAGTTTATATAGTCTATTTATATTTATATAGTTTATATAGTTTATATAGTTTATATAGTCTATTTATATTTATATAGTTTATATAGTTTATATAGTCTATTTATATTTATATAGTTTATATATTCTATTTATATTTATATAGTTTATATATTCTATTTATATTTATATAGTTTATATAGTTTATATAGTCTATTTATATTTATATAGTTTATATAGTCTATTTATATAGTTTATATAGTTTATATAGTCTATTTATATAGTTTATATAGTTTATATACTCTATTTATATTTATATAGTTTATATAGTTTATATAGTCTATTTATATTTATATAGTTTATATAGTTTATATAGTCTATTTATATTTATATAGTTTATATAGTCTATTTATATAGTTTATATAGTCTATTTATATTTATATAGTTTATATAGTCTATTTATATTTATATAGTTTATATAGTTTATATACTCTATTTATATAGTTTATATAGTCTATTTATATTTATATAGTTTATATAGTCTATTTATATAGTTTATATAGTCTATTTATATTTATATAGTTTATATAGTCTATTTATATAGTTTATATAGTCTATTTATATTTATATAGTTTATATAGTCTATTTATATAGTTTATATAGTCTATTTATATTTATATAGTTTATATAGTCTATTTATATAGTTTATATAGTCAATTTATATTCATATAGTTTATATAGTCTATTTATATTTATATAGTTTATATAGTCTATTTATATAGTTTATATAGTCTATTTATATTTATATAGTTTATATAGTCTATTTATATTCATATAGTTTATATAGTCTATTTATATAGTTTATATAGTCTATTTATATTTATATAGTTTATATAGTCTATTTATATAGTTTATATAGTCTATTTATATTTATATAGTTCATATAGTCTATTTATATAGTTTATATAGTCTATTTATATTTATATAGTCTATTTATATAGTTTATATAGTCTATTTATATTTATATAGTTTATATAGTCTATTTATATAGTTTATATAGTCTATTTATATAGTTTATATAGTCTATTTATATTTATATAGTTTATATAGTCTATTTATATTCATATAGTTTATATAGTCTATTTATATAGTTTATATAGTCTATTTATATTTATATAGTTTATATAGTCTATTTATATAGTTTATATAGTCTATTTATATTTATATAGTTTATATAGTCTATTTATATTCATATAGTTTATATAGTCTATTTATATAGTTTATATAGTCTATATATATTTATATAGTTTTACACTTGACATTGTTTTTTCTCTCTATAATCTTAAGGATAATTTATATTTCGTGCATAACTTTATTTGTTGTGAGTTGTCCATGTTTGTTTTGTATTATAATAAAACCTTTAAAGGAATGTTTTCCCCTGTATGCAATATTAATGACACTTGTACCTTTAGTTCATGTGATAATAAATATTAAGTGATTAGATATCGAGTTTTCTCTGATAACTATTGGTTTGATTATGCTTATCAGGGTCATGTCACACATGTACAGGTTATAGTAATCCAGACCCTAAATCTAGCAATCTTTGTGATATAGTAAGTATAGACAATATAAATTATACTTACATTTATTCATATGGCAGACGCTTTTATCCAAAGCGACTTACAAATATGACACAGTTGACAGTCAACAAAACTTCCTTTTGCCTTATTGATTGAGGACAACATTCATTTAGAAAAATTATTTATCATGTCTGTTTCTGAAAAACCTTAGCCCTAATAAAGTAACCCTGGTAAAAATAGATTTATACTACTTTTAAGGACAAAAATACAAGAACAACGTCATCAAACATAACTCTAGAAATAATTCATTCTTAATAAATATAAATTGTTATGGTAAGAGAGTAGGACTTAGTAGTAGAGAGTATTAACCAAAAGATGAGCAAGACAGCAACTGCTTTCCAGGCACAGCAGAAAATAAAAACTGCCTACTTCTCAGGGTGTGTGTTCACTTACTGAGTGTGTACGTGGATGGGTGAAATACAGAGCAAAAAATACAAATATTAGACACCATACTTGACCACATGTCACATCACTATGACTTTCGAATGAGTTGAAATGTTCAACAGTTCAATAGTTTTCAATAGAAAACAGTTCAATAAACGTCAAATTATAGCGTCTGTGTACTTTGCACAAAGATGGCCTCAAGGCCAATCTAGATAGAACAACCCATCATTTCAAGGTGCAATGTAAAAAATATTGCAATGAAGCAAAGGTAACATAAAAGTTCTTTATTTAAATTTTATTTTAAAGGCTGGGAACGAAAATGTGGAGAAGTTTACTTGAAGTTCTCCAAGTTATCAATTCATAGTTAAAAATGTATATATACTAAAAATATTTGGCAAACCAAACTTGCCGGTGCTATCAAGCAAAGATTCAATCCTTTAAACTAACAGAACAGTCTTTTAGCACTTGCCTTCAAGAAATTAATGACTTAATCCCATAATGAGAAAGTTTGTGTTGCTTCTATCCAATAGCACAAGTAAACTGTTCTTTGCCTGTCTCATCCGTCATATCAACATACATAATAAAAGAACATGAAAATGAAAAAATCTAAAGCAAAAACCAAGGACCAAAAAAAATGTACACTAGGCCCTTGATTTCTTCCTCATCTATCTTAAATGAACATGTATGCATGGATCTAGAAAAAAGAACCTGAATGAAGTTGGAATGGCCACTTAAAAGGCTCATAAAAATCTAAGTCTTAAATACATATCAGTTTGTAAGCCCAGAACAAAGGTCCACAAGAAGAGAGAGGCTTTCTGGACTAATGTGGCCAAATATCCTGGCTGGTAGATTTTTGCTGGCCGACAAGAAATTCGTATTGAGTAAAAAAAGGTCCCAAATGTAATGAGAAGACAAAAAATGCTAAATCAGGAAGAAAGATGAAATAATCTAAGACTTCTTTGAGTCCTGTGTGTTCCGCTTCTTAATATCACTCAGGTCAACTGGTATGAAAGCTGTAAAAAATAATAAAAAACATTACGTCACAACATGAGAACACTCGGTGTACATGTAAATGTGGAGCCACACAAGCTAGATCACAACCAACTACTATAAAGTTAAACTATAAAAATGTTACATGTTACAACATATACAGTATAGTGTGTTGAGTGGAACAAAGACTAATTTACTGGTAATATTAACTATGAAAACATCAGTTTAACAATGCAATGAGTAGGAGATGTGTAGGATTTGTGATTGATGGGTATTTTAAATTAAAACACTTCAACAACACATGTATTGTGTTTGTATTGTCTTTCCCTTAACGTGATATACTTACAATGTAGGTTAGGATTTGGGGTTTTCTCTACATACTCCTGTGGTCCACGATCATTACGTTCACTATTTTGTGGGGATTTAATGTCCCTCAAAACACAGAGCCAAGCTAGAAAGAAATGTGAACAAAACAATTATACCAGTTTTATAATACAAAAAGAAACCTAGTGTTACATATTTTCCTATCATTTCTCAATGCATCAATTAACAGTGTCGTTGTTCAAAAAGAATTATTTGCATTGATTATTAATCACATTTAAATTATTTAGATTTATATGCAATTATATGCAATGTTGTACCTCACACAGTATACAGTTTTAAAATAAATGGTAACACTTTGAAATAAGGTAATAATAAATGTCCTTGTAAAAAATGAATTGACAAACATGAACTAACATTGAACAGTGTACTCTTCAGTGGGCATTTGTAGCATTTATCAATGTATTAATTGTCAATACAACTATTCTCTAGCATATGCTAAAATTAACATGATTTAAGAGAAAAAAATGGTGCAGAAGCGCTGTCTGTTGTTAGGTCGTGTTAGCTAATGTATTAAAGGAATATTTGTTCCACAAAATAATAATAAGTAATAATAATAATTGAATTTGTTCTGATGAACACAGTGACAGATATTTGACAGAATGCTTATGACCCAACATTCTGTGGTCCTCATTGACTATCGTGGTTCGATTAACACAAAATATAATAATATTTCGATTAATGTAAGAGACCAAAAAGTTCTGGAACGTTTTTAATTACCATTGTTATTTCTCCTGTTAATGTAGTTAATTATTTTTAAAAGAGTAATTTAGTTTTCTGTACACTATTGTTTGGATGAATTGTAAAGGAATGTAACCATATTGTAAAGTGTTACCAAATACATCACGGTTCTGTGTGTGGCGGTGAGACAATGTGTGCGAGGACTGATCCAGGAACAGCCGGTTCTGAAGCTGGTATCCTGTAGACTTACTGTCGTGGATAAAGCGCACGTTTTCTTCATGGGCTGGCGTGAAGATCTCTCCTGTGTTTGTTGGTGACCGAGGGCTAGACGTCCTCTTGTATGTGTGCATTCTAGGAGTCGATGAGCTGGAAGACAAGATAATAATTGATCAACATTGATTGATTAGGATCAGTTCTGTAGCAGATATATAAGATATATTAATATTGCATTGGAACACTAACCTGGTCATTGTGTTTGATTCTCTTGCCTCAGAATATAAATATGAGGCTTAAAGGAAGAATATTTCCTGAATGTGTTGTCTAAGACAAACAAAAACACTTTAAAGACATGAATATAAGTCAACAGTTAAGATATAGAACTGAATCTCCAGATGCTGAGGGTATATTTAGCAGTATTTATTTATATAGTGTTTACATGAAAGTAAACACATTTCTACAGTATTTGTGTTGTTTATAGAGCTTATTGTACAACACAAGTTCATTTCTTCATCGGGTTTGTTATTGTTTATGTGACTAGCAGCTAATCTGTTAGCATGGTGGACATTTCACAACAAACAAACAAACCGAGCATAAACACAACAAACACGTGACGTAAGATCACAAATAACTCTTACACAAGAGGAAGTGTCAATATGAAGACGATCAAACCTGTCTTAAAGAATTTCTTTTCTCTGTTCTCTCTTTATTCAGGCCTGACGCGGCCGAGACGCTGCTAACGCTCTACAGTTACTTCCGGGTCAGCTGAAGGGGTCAAGAGAACTGCGCATGCGTCAACCCAGGGAACATTCAGGCTCAGCCCACGTGCAATTTAAATAGTTTATTAAACATTTTTTTTTACATTTGTACAATTAAAGTGCATCTATATAATTTAAGTCTTTGTGCTTGACTATTCATTTTGATTATATTTTATTTTAAATATTTATTTATTAAATAAAATAATTTGTGTTGTTGAGTTATTAAATTGTTTTTGTGCACCAGTGTTGAACAAGTGAATAATTTTGTCATCCATGTACAACTTGTTATTTGTAAAAAATCTTTATTTAAGAAAATATTGTAAAAAACAAGATAAGACTTTAACAAGAGACATTCAGAGCCCAGTCACTTTAAACAGTAATGCACAAACACTTTCATCATATATCCTCCACTGATGACAGCTTCCTGTTTCCTGTTTGCTCATCTGCTGCCCAGCAGACAGAATGCACAGAACTGTGTTCATCATGTGTCCGTCATGTGTCCGTCATGTGTCGTCATGTGTCCGTCATGTGTTCATGTGTCCGTCATGTGTCGTCATGTGTCCGTCATGTGTCCGTCATGTGTCGTCATGTGTCCGTCATGTGTCCGTCATGTGTCGTCATGTGTCCGTCATGTGTCCGTCATGTGTCGTCATGTGTCCGTCATGTGTTCATGTGTCCGTCATGTGTCGTCATGTGTCCGTCATGTGTCCGTCATGTGTCGTCATGTGTCCGTCATGTGACCGTCATGTGTCCGTCATGCGTCCGTCATGCGTCCGTCATGCGTCCATCATGTGTTCATGTGTCCGTCATGTGTTCATGTGTCGTCATGTGTCCGTCATGTGTTCATGTGTCCGTCATGTGTCGTCATGTGTCCGTCATGTGTCCGTCATGTGTCCGTCATGTGTCGTCATGTGTCCGTCATGTGTCCGTCATGTGTCGTCATGTGTCCGTCATGTGTTCATGTGTCCGTCATGTGTCCGTCATGTGTCGTCATGTGTCCGTCATGTGTTCATGTGTCCGTCATGTGTCGTCATGTGTCGTCATGTGTCCGTCATGTGTTCATGTGTCCGTCATGTGTCCGTCATGTGTCGTCATGTGTCGTCATGTGTCCGTCATGTGTCCATCATGTGTTCATGTGTCCGTCATGTGTCCATCATGTGTTCATGTGACCGTCATGTGTCCGTCATGTGTCCGTCATGTGTCGTCATGTGTCCGTCATGTGTCCGTCATGTGTTCATGTGTCCGTCATGTGTCCGTCATGTGTTCATGTGTCCGTCATGTGTCCGTCATGTGTCCATCATGTGTTCATGTGTCCGTCATGTGTCCATCATGTGTTCATGTGACCGTCATGTGTCCGTCATGTGTCCGTCATGTGTCCGTCATGTGTCCATCATGTGTTCATGTGTCCGTCATGTGTCCATCATGTGTTCATGTGTCCATCATGTGTTCATGTGTCCGTCATGTGTCCGTCATGTGTCCATCATGTGTTCATGTGTCCGTCATGTGTCCGTCATGTGTCCATCATGTGTTCATGTGTCCGTCATGCGTCCGTCATGCGTCCGTCATGTGTTCATGTGACCGTCATGTGTCCGTCATGTGTTCATGTGTCCGTCATGTGTCCGTCATGTGTTCATGTGACCGTCATGTGTCCGTCATGTGTTCATGTGTCCGTCATGTGTCCGTCATGTGTCGTCATGTGTCCGTCATGTGTCTGTCATGCGTCCGTCATGCGTCCGTCATGTGTTCATGTGACCGTCATGTGTCCGTCATGCGTCCGTCATGCGTCCGTCATGCGTCCATCATGTGTTCATGTGTCCGTCATGTGTTCATGTGTCCGTCATGTGTCCATCATGTGTTCATGTGTCCGTCATGTGTCCGTCATGTGTCCGTCATGCGTCCATCATGTGTTCATGCGTCCGTCATGCGTCCGTCATGCGTCCGTCATGTGTTCATGTGACCGTCATGTGTCCGTCATGCGTCCATCATGTGTTCATGTGTCCGTCATGCGTCCGTCATGCGTCCGTCATGCGTCCGTCATGCGACCGTCATGCGTCCGTCATGTGTCCATCATCGTCATGTGGTCATGCGTCCGTCATGCGTCCGTCATGTGTCCGTCATGTGTTCATGTGTCCGTCATGCGTCCGTCATGTGTCCATCATGTGTCATATACGCTCGGTATCTGCATGACTTTATATTCATGGTTGAGCGGCTCAGGATGTACAGTAATGAAATCATCATGAAACTGAACACAGGTGAAATGACACAAACATGAATGTGTATATATGTTAATGCAGTGAAACACATGATCTGTTTGTAAACGTGTGTTACTGCAATGAAAGGTACATGCTCAGTCAAAAGAGTTTTTTTCAATGCATGTTCCTGGCCTTAGTGTGCACGTGTCATACATATGCAGAGTCTTTTACCTAAACGTTCTGTGCATCTGAAACAACTTTCTTTTTTAAAATCCATCTCCACCAAGAAATCCCATCCTGGTACATGACACTTACTCTTTACCACGAAAAAGGATCAAATCCAGTCACATCCTAATGATTTGTCCTTAAATCTTACTACTTAAATCTTCCTACTCGTCTAAGCTTCACTTAGAAGTACAAAAGTTAGCAAACTGCGTTTCACATTTTCATTTAAAGAAAACAAAGTCATAAGTGAGATAAAAAGAGGATATTGAAAGAGTTGTGATATCAAATGTCATGTGAAGCTTTGTTTTCCAAGATCTGATGCCATTGTTGTGTTCTTGTTGTGCTCAGACGCAGCCCGTTTCAAACAGTTTGACCAGTTCTGCGCAGTCTGGATCGATAAGGTCTGCTGGTTTTTCCCCATTCTCGTTTTCTGCTTCCACGCTGGCGCCCAGAGACAGAAGGTATCTGAAGAAGAACGAATATTTTACAATTAGAAACATCAATGAATATATTTGCTTATGTCTCCATGTGTATGTTTGGCAGTATATGGCATAGATTTGGATATTTCAATCAGAGGAATAAAATAAAAAAACGTTGCTCTGAAATCTAATTAAATTAAAGCCCTCTTTTATACATTATTATTTGAGAATATAGTAGATGAATAGAACATACGAGTGTTAAATTTGAACACATTTTAAATGTTTAATTGTAATTCTCTCATCTTTTCTGATGATGATTATTTGTTTTATCGTGTGCGAGTATTCTTCACGTACTTTGCGATCTCAGGGAATCCGTCACTGCATGCCATGTGCAGTGGTGTCCAGCCATTATCATCTCTCTGATGAACATCAGCTCCATACTTTATCAAAAGCTTTACACAATCCATGTTTCCTGTGAGCACAGCTTCATGCAGGGCTGCCATTCCTAAGAAAACAGCATATACCATCAACATCATGTCATGTGCGACCGTCTGTAACTGTTGTAGGAGACAGATCAGAAACCAATTCATATTTTCCTGACAGTATTTCCTGCCAACCTTCTATTGTTCAACCCAGTTTCAAGAGAAAGATCATTCAAAAATGTAATTTACTCAAAGTACAACATTTTTCTAAATAGCTTCTTTTGTGTTACATTTTTTTATGATGACACAATTCTCATGTACTCAAAACAAAGCAGTGTGCAATACCATCCATCAGCTCCCGCTGTACGCAGGAGGTTGTTCAGAAACGTCAATTCTTAAATAGCATATTTAAAACTTCATGGTGACTTTAAAAGCATGTGCTTTTCTTTTTTGAGTACATACAATTGTATTATTATTAATAAAATAAAACTAAGTATTTAATAACTCACTAACTCACTAACTCACTACTTTTCTAACTACTCACTCTATCAAAAAAAAAAATATATATATATACTTTTTGTAACTTCTCTCTCTGTGTAACTCGGTAACATTGTTGTAGCACTTGTTCACCTATTGTTGTATCGGCTATTTACCGCTTCATTGTCTCCTCGACTATTGTAAGTCGCTTTGGATAAAAGCGTCTGCTAAATGACTAAATGTAAATGTAAATGTAATGTAGTTATTGTATTTTTAAGTAGTATTGTCTAACATTACATCTGCCAACAGGGGAAATTGTAAACCAACCGATGGAATAAAAGTTCAACTGCTAATTTATTAAAGCTTCTCACAAAGTCCATTTAAGAATTTTTCACTTCATTTCCACTTTATCAAAGAAACACACTCGACCTGTCAGTCCCGTCCCAAAGAGACACAACACAACAACATTTGCAAACGAACCATTTCTCTTTTTCTTGAAGCATGCAAGAAGAGCTTCGCTCACCGGAATGGAAGATGGTGTCCAGACGCACTTTCCTCGCCCTGAGAAACCGCCCGATCTGCTCCATTTCGCAGTGCCGGATTAAATCCTGAAATATGACATCGTTGGTGAATCGCACGGCCCGGGCGGGTTTGAGAGTGGCGACGGGGGTGCCCGGTGTGCTTGTGCTGGTGCTCTGCCGGGATGGTTTGCTGTAGAGGGGGGTGTAGGTAGATTTGTACGCTGGAGTGTACGCTGGTGGGCTGTAGTATGATGCGGCGTGAAGCGCAGTAGGACTGTACTTGCTTGAGCTGTAGAGACCGGGTGTATACGAGCTGCTGGAGTACTGTGAAGGTGTGTAATGGGTGTGTGTGTTTGAGCGTGTGTACTGTGACACCGGGTACTGGTAGCTGTACTTCATGCCCGCAGACGCAATGACTCTTCCTCCCCGCGGCTCTGAGGAAGACGTCTCAACGAAACCGTACAATCCTTTTTGGGGGCTTTGTTTCGCTTTGGACAGCAGTATTAAATCACAGTCCACTCTCTTCTCCTCTGGTCCAGATCAGTTTTCTCGGCCTCTTCTCTATCTCTTTCTTTCGGGGGTACTGTACGTGTCTCTTAGCACGGTTTGTTAATTATATGTACAGTCGTGACTTATTTCATTACGTTATTGCACATGGAGCGCTCAGTGTTCTCTCCTGATAGTGAAGGTTGAAACAGGTCCCTATATACCCTTTGTGGGGTTATTTTGGGCTTGTCATGCTGTGTATCGAGTGACTTCGACCCCGGCGAGTGGCTGCAGTTTAACCCCTCCCTACACTTTCACATTCTCTTACCCCAAGGCCTTGCCCCATAGTAAAAATCTGCATGTTGTTTATGCAGAAGCAAAGGTCTCTCTCAACAAAATGTGGCATCAGTGTGTTGACCGCAGTTATGAGCTCATCTTCAACGGCGTGGCTGCTTAACATTTTATGACTGGGTTCGATTCGAATACCTGAACGAGACATGTGATCTTTCAATGACTTTTTTAATGTGTTGTAAATCATGATTATCATTGGGTTTTAAACAGACACGTAGAGAACATTGTGCTTCTTGAAATGGGACAACAGAGACAGGTGTGCAATAGAAACACATATGTAACATGGATTTATTTTGGGCCTGTTAACCGTTCAAATGCGTTTATTTGACGCAACCTCCTGCTTATTTTCAGAAAGAATGTGCTTTTCTCTGCCATTCACCCTTAGGTGGTTTTACCTGCTATGGCACCCCAATGGAACAACGGAACAACAACACCGTACATTTTACATTTATGCGTTTGTCAGACTCCTTTTTAAGTCCAATCTCATTTATTTATTGAGCAAATTTAAATGCAAGGTAGTTGCTCCAACTTTAAAACCAAGTAAAACTAAAATAAAACACAACCTGCAACCAAGTAAACCTAAACTTTTAAAAGGTTCTTAAACTCAAACTTTTTCCAGTATGGCTGATATTGCATAATAATATACATTTGTTTATGATATTTTGCAATTCCTGGGAAGTTTTTACTGTCATGTGGAAATACTAAAGTGTTATGACAACCCCTGTGGGTTCATAAGAATTTGCACACATCTATTAATTATATTTCCTTCTCACATAGAAGCTCTATGTTTTTCCTGTATAACTATTGAGTAAAATTTTAATTATTGCATTGACATTTGGTTGACATAAAACTGGCACGTTATGTGCATGTTATTAGGCCCAGTGTTTCTGTACATGAAAACCGGATGCATCCGCTTTTTGTTTATGACTTGTTTGGCTGTAGATGTTGTTGTGATGTGATGTACACTGTGAGACAAACATCTAAACATTGACTGGGTAGGCTGTACAGTGATGCTGTCTAGTGTTGGCGCATGAGTCTGTAAATAACATCTGCTAAATTTAACTCATCCTCGGTATTGCCCCAATAGGTCATATGTCGTATACTCACAAAAATATAGCAGAAGTGGAGCTAATTTCAGTTTTGGGTCCGTGTGTGTGGCCTTTTGGTGTATAAGCTTCCACAAACTGTCCTGCTATTGGGAGGAATGACGTTTCCCTACAAAGCACAAAAGATTTAGAAGGTTGAAAGCATAAAGCATTTAATGGGTAAAATTTCTATTCCGTGCGTGGAAGTCATGGTTGTCAATTTTCACTCTTATTGTTATATTAATGTTCATTCAGTCATGTGTCAAATTTATGTGCTGCTTTATATAGACATGTATCATACTTGTAATCAATCATAAATAGCAATAGCACACATATTGGTGTCATTGTCTTGAAATAAACAGTTTGACCATTCAGCAAAGTGATACCTAAAGGAAAACCCATGTACATCCGTAAAACAGCACTGTCAATGTACGTCACCTTTAACATTTTGTAAACCAAATGGTCTTTTGTTGGTTGTACTGGAAAATCCTAAGGTTATTACAACAAGTGTTTTCTTGACCTTGTTAAGGGTTTGAGGTCAGATTGATGTACGTGACTGCTCACACATCTTTTTATCATGCTATGGTCCTAAGGTCACACCCATGGCATTGCAGCTGTCCTCTCAGAAGCGCTGAAACCTCCAGAAGCGTCTGAGCTGCTTCCATCCGGATTTCAAAGGCCTTGGTTTCAGACTCCCGCATTTCAGAGAAGGTGTTCGCCAGCCAAGAGAAATAGCAAGGCATAATCCACCGGCTCAATTGTCAACAGCTCAATGTTAGCAACACTGCTCTGACCTCAATAGGACATGAGAGACGTGCAGTGATATCACAAGGAGACATGTTGATGTCTGCAGCTTAAATAACGAATCTTACGAGGCTTAGGAATGATTTCTCTTTTTTGTGAGAGAATAAGGACAAAAACCTAAACAATGAATGAATATGTTGGTGTATAAGAGGTAAATCGAGAATTTTCTGACACTCTATTTAAAGAGGAACTCTGTCCAGACGTGGTTATATAAAGGTGCAGTAAATTGAATTTACACAGTCAGGCTGTTGCCTTTTACCCCAGCTGTCATATTGCACACTCTCATTTATGGCAGTGCAAAAGAGCTTATCCCAAATCTGAGGAGAGAATAGACTTGATTGGCTGGAGGGGATTGTTTCTTAGAGCATTGCATCACTCTTGGATACGTGCCAACATGAAGAGACCATCACGTGACAGGGTCACAAACACACATGAAGTATGCTAAACATAGTACGAGAAGCCATTCCCTCACCCTAGAAGTGAAGCCTACGTGAAGCATGCTTTATAAGATAGAGCAAGGAAATTCTACTCTACACACAGCAGGGCAAAGTGTACTACCCTATCATTGGTTGTGTTTATAATCATTACCAAACATTTGACACAGTGTAGTTATTACAAATTCAGTTTATATGCTTATTATAGGACGTAATGGATTTTATGAAATTTATTTAAACAAGTCCATGTGATACATTGTTCGCAAACATATTTTCTGTGGCATCCCCAAGTCACCTTTATTAATATAGTGCTTTAAATACAATACATTGCGTCAAAGCAGCTGAACAACATTGATTTGTAAAACAGTGTTTGTCCGTGATGCAAGATGATAATTAAAGGCATTTCATTATTAAATTTCGGTGATGTCATCTCTGATCAGTGTAAAGAGTGTCCGCGCAATTTCAATTAGGAAACCTGCACCTGCTCCAAAAATCTGCAGCTCTTTTCCAATTCTGATTCTTGCCGTATGTGGCAGGGCATCCAGGCCATCATCGACTACAAACCCAACTATCGCAACCGCACAGCAACTGGCGTCCTCTTCCTGAACGAGCTTAAAGACTTTTATGCTCACTTTGAAAGAGACAAAAGGAAAGTACCACCATGCGAAAAATCCTGCTTTAACCACTCGCCACACGTGAACCACACTCACATGAGGGTAAGCAGCTCCCGAGAAATTTTACACAAATATTTAATCTGTCTGACCAGGGCTGAAGCCAAGGGGTAAGTCGGCACTCTGACTGGCGCTGAAGCTGCGTGGTAAGCCGGCACTCTGACCAGCGCTGAAGCCGCAGGGGATGCCAGCGCTCTGACTTGCTCTAAAGCTGCCGGTCATGGCTGCGCTCTGACCGACCCTAAGGTCAAGGGGGATGCCCGCGTTCAGACAGGGGCTGAAGCCACAGGGGATAACAGCGCTCTGCCCGGGACCCTCCGCTTCTTCTTCGAGCAAAGGGTTGGTCAAAAGGTTGAAGGGGAGGGCTTGACCATCTCCGGGCCTGAGGAGTCTGACAGTGAATCCCAGGACCTCCTTCCTCCTCGAAGAGTGACAGGGGGACCGGTCAGGCTAAATACGGACAGAGAGGAGCTGACCGCGCTCATTGTACGAGGAGCTGAATCCCCCAAGGTAGCAGTAGCCAGGACCCATTCCTCCGGGTCGTCTCGGTGGATAATGTAACTTTGCCAAGGGGGCAAAAACAAAACACAGATCTTAATCACGGGCACGGGATTTACACGCACAATAGAAACAGGCACGGAGAGAAAACAGATTCATAAAAACAAACATTTGATACAAAACAAACCAGCACAGAACAGCAAACACAAGGGCTTTAAATAGGGGCATATAACGAGGGATAACAACATGAGGGCAGGTTTTGGGGAATGAAACACTGATGGGATAGTCGGGACAAGGAGGAGGGCGGGGCCAGGAGACGAGACAAGAGAGCACATGGTATGTCATAACAAACAATGCCAAAACATATGGGTCAGCCATGATTCTGCCAAACTCATGAAAACCCTGACCAAGAGAGTCAGAATCATGACACACAGAGGCTGCAGTTTCTATGACACTGGGCACTGGACTCAGTTGGACAATGTGAACACCTGTGATTACTCTGGTTGAATAGCCCATGGCTCCCAGCCAATCAGACTTGAGAACCAGAAAGAAAAGTTGTATAAATAAATTTATTTATATAAACACTGCTCAAAAAAATAATGGGAACTCGAACAACTAAATGTTACTCCAGGTCAATCATGCTTCTGTGAAATAAATCTGCCCACTTAGGAAAAATCACTGATTGATAATCAATTTCTCATGCTGTTGTACAAAAGGAATAGACAACAGGTGGAAATTATAGTCAATAAGCAAGAGCTTATATAACCCCCAATAAAGGAGGGGTTCTGCAGGTGGTGAGCAGAGACCACTTCTCAGTTCCTATGCTTTCTGGCTGATGTTTTGGTCACCTTTGAATGATGGAGGTGCTTTTACTCTAGTAGTAGCATGAGACGGAGTCTACAACCAAGACAAGTAGCTCAGGTAGTGTAGCTCATCCAGGACGGTTCATCAATGTGAACTGTGGCAAGAAGGTTTGCTCTGCCTGTCGGCGTAGTTTCCAGAGCATGGAGGCATTACCAGGAGACAGGCCACTACATCAGGAGATGTGCAGGATGCCATAGGAGGGCAATAACCCAGTAGCAGGCAACAGTCCTTCACCTTCGTTCAAGAGGGAACAAGATGAGCACTGCCAGGCCCTACAAAAGACCTCCAGCAGACCAAATCTGTACATGTGTCTGCTACATGGAAACAGACTTCATGAGAGTGGTGTGAGGGCACAAAGGGTTCCTCCTTATGTAAGACAATTCTGGACCTTAAGTGGCTGGAGTGTTTTAACAGTTCCTGAAAGATGAAGGCATTGATGCTATGGACTGGCTCACCTGTTTCCCAGACATGAATCCAATTTAGCACATCTGGGTCAGGTCTGGGAAGACATCCCTCAGGAGATCATCTGCGACCTTATCAGGAGCATGCCAAGGCATTTTAGGGAGGTCATGCAGGCACATGGAGGCCACTTATACTACTGAGCCCCATTTTGACTTTGTTTAGGAAATGTCATAGAGTTGTATGAGCCAGTAGTTTGTTTTTCCATTTCAATATTGACTGAATTCAAAATGTTTCAACTATTTAAAGAACAAAGTATTTAATACAATTATTTTATTCATTCGAATCTTGGATGTGGAATTTTAATGTATCTTAAATTTATTTAGCAGTGTATATATGAATACATATTGCCATGGGATAAAGAATCACAAGACAAGGAAACTCAAATCAGTAGGGTGGATTTAGTCCACTGGACCCTCTTGGGCTGTCCCTTCCTGGTTATATCTGTCAGGGGGGGCGAAGTTAGGCATTAAACAGCAATAATACCCTGCCAACCCATAAGAATACTGGCACCTGGGTGTTTGTCTTCAGCCGTGGTGCAGTCTTAACGGCTTCTACCTTTTTTCTCTTGGGGTCGTATCTGTCCTCGTCCAACTTGGAAACCCAGGTAATTCGCTTCATGCAGATCCAGATGAGGGTTGCCAGATGAGGGTTGTCATCTGAAGAGGACTTGGGATAAAGAAAAAAAGGGGGTAAAGCCAGTGGATACCTGAGGGACTTTGCGGATGCTGAAGAGGACATAGGGCAGCATCAGGTCCCTATCATGCCAGTCTTCTGCATTAACTCTTTGAACATCTGTTTCAGGGTCTGGTTAAAATACTCCACCACTCCATCCAACTGCTTCTTTGGAGAGGTACATTGACACGTAGGGCAAGCCTGACAAATCCGCTTAACTTCGGAATTGAGCCCCGGCCAATGGAAGCAATCCTGGATCTGTTGTATGGTGTTGTCTGCCCCGAGATTCCCCGCCATGGGGTGTGTTTGAGCCAGTTCCATTACCGTCTCCATCTTCGCACAACTAATCATGTTTTCTTCTCCCCCCTTCACTGAGTGACACAACAATGCACGCCGTTTTGGACCACAAATTGTGGGAGAGGATGGAATTTGCCTTCCGTCAATGTTTCCAGCAGTGTTTAATCCTGTCGTCCTCGCGTTGTTCCCATGCAAATGAGCCCCCTTCCATGACCCGGTGGAAAACTTCAAAGAATTGATTAGGATGTTGGTAAGGGGACTCACCATCTCTCCGCTGTCAGAGACCAGGAGGGCAGGGTTCTGACTTGGTCCGTGAGCTGGTCTCTGTATTTGGCGGCTCCCTCTCGAGCTGGTGGTCTGGGTGGTACCTGGGAGGGTGTGCTTTGGAGTCTCTGCGAGGAGGAAGCAGATGAGACTGGACTTGGCTGACCCCACTACATGAGTCTAGGAGGCTGTGAAAGGGCTTTCCATTTATATTAACAGCGACCTCTGGGGCTCTCGCAGGTAGGTCACATGAATGATGTAGCCCGCCAGCCAGTTTCGAGTGGGCAATGTGGGCACATCCGTGGGCATGTGCTCCTTGCGGACAGAGGGAGCCGTGGGCCTGCTGATTGGTAAGGACATGCCCTTCGGCTTGTGGCGCTCTTTCCCTGCTCATAGGGTTCATTATTGACATTCATTTAGCGGCTTGAATAAGTATATTGTCTGGTGAGTATGCTGTCAGTTTTTGTAGGCCTGCTTCGTGTCAGTGAGTCCATGAGAAGTGCTTGGATATGGGGTTCGGCTCAGCTGCTGTCTCGAAAGAATAAGAAGGGAAGCTTTAGTGCTCAGTTCTCTGAGAGAGTCCACTCAACCATCAGTTGCACTTTCTCTGCTTATATCAAGGCCAGTTGATGAGCTGCAGCTGGAGCCAATGGGTGAGTGATGAGGACGTGAGGGTGTCGTTCGTTGGTTTCCATGGCAATGCTGATGATTTTCCAGGACGCTCGTCACAATATATCAATTATATATTTTGTATATATATATATATATATATATATATATATATATATACAATATATAGATTTCTGTTAACAGTAATCTGTATATTATGTTAATAGCACATACCTATCCTCCCATAACACAAATTAGTTTTGATTAAGCTTGCGCTGTATAGCCTTCACTAGCTTCTATTGTACTAATGGTTAGACCTAAATTCATTTCATTACTTACATTTACATTTACATTTAGTCATTTAGCAGACGCTTTTATCCAAAGCGACTTACAATAGTCGAGGAGACAATGAAGCGGTAAATAGCCGATACAACAATAGGTGAACAAGTGCTACAACAATGTTACCGAGTTACACAGAGAGAGAAGTTACAAAAAGTATATATATAATTTTTTTTTTAATTTTTTTTTTTTTTGATAGAGTGAGTAGGTTAGAAAAGAAGTGAGTTAGTGAGTTAGATGTAGCCGGAAAAGAGGAGTTTTTAGGTGTTTTTTGTACTTATACATGTGTAATGACAATAAAGTTGAATCTAATCTAAAACTGCTGTGCATAGTTACGGGTCTTGCTCATAATTCGGACAGTTTACAGGCTGCCTTTACTCCAGAAATCTGCAGCTCTCTGGAGAGTGTTGACCTCTGGCTGTAGTTTCTGTCCTGCTGTCACGTCAGTAGATTTGTGAGGGTCTCAGTGCTTTACCATAGAAGGTCTGATGTGGCTGTCAGGTATGGCAGTATTATATGTACTGCGGCTGACCACGAGCTGACTGACCGACCCAGCTAAGATTGCAGACATTTGTTTTCTATGTAGCCCATCAAACAGGCTTATAAGCTTGTAGATGTGGTCAACAGCAACATTTTTGATCTTTGGATGTGTCAAATAGCTGCACACATTGTATAAAAAATAAAATGCCCACAAATTATAAGTATTACAATTTATAAGTATGATAAGCAACTATGCATGGCAACTATGCAAACATTTGTTTTATGATGTAGCTAATTTTAACTATTTAGTTATTTGTAGAATCTTATTTGTACATTTCATTTCATATTTTAGGTTTAGAGGTGCAGTTAGGAATGGGGCTTGAGTATTGTTATTTTAAGCAAACGTACATTTTTATATGATTAACAACCGTTCAAAGCAGGGGTGGACTGGCCATCGGGATTACCTGGAAAGTTCCTGTTTGACCGACAGTGGTTGTTGCCCGCTGGCTGCGGCTGTGTAGACAATCAGCCTGACATGCGGTACACTAGTATGTAACTAAGAAGTTAATGAGGGATTCCTCAATCTATGAATCAGACAATCGCAGAGTGCAAATTACAACAAATAACACAAAACCTAAAATCAGTGACGCACCACCTATTTCTATTCAGAGGAATGTATATCTGATTAATAATGCAGCGTAAATGCCAAGGAGGATAAGAGAGGAGGCGTATATAAGGAATAAAACACAGATAGAACTTTAACCAGTTTGGAAATCAGGAAATCAGTCTGTCAAAATTACATTTTTATTATCTTTTTTATAATAATTTAGTAGGTGGAGACCTTCATCCAAAGCGCTTAAAATACATAAGATCAAATGAACAAATGAACAACATTATTTAAGTGCTCTGTGCTTTGACAAGCTAGTTTTATCTACATGTAGTAAATGATTTTCGGAATGTCTATTGTTGGCATAGACTATTTACATTAGCCCCCCCCAACCCATATGTGGGTGATACAAAAAAATGGCAAAAATGCCATTATTTCAAGGGCCAACTCCTGTGGTGTAAGTCTGTGTGACGCTTCATGGGAAACTCTTCTAACTTTTTTAATACTTTACAGTTTAACAGCGCATTTGTTTTCAATAAAACTAATTTAGGACTTAATATTTATTATATATTTATAAAAGTTAGGTTGAGGGTAAGGTAAGCGGTACACACAGAAAAAATGCTGCTTCAACGTTCCTTTGCAGTTCTTTGGTGTGACCGTGGAGCCTTATAGCATCATTAGATCTGGTCAAGCCGGGTCTTCAATGTCGATGTGTATATTTCTTAGTTATTTAAAAAAAAATCTAAATGATATAGAATAAAATAGAATTATTGGCATTAAATGCCCACAGGAGTGGAACAGTACTTATATTTACTGTATTTTCTTTGCATTTCTTGTACAGCATCACTTTATTTATGATAGCGAACATTCTGATATTAGTACAGATGCTGGTGCTTTTAATGTAATTTAAACAGTCTTTACTAATATAAATACATAAAAATACAGAATAATTATAATTAAACCTACAAAACATTTTATAGTTTGATTTTGTTCTTTGAAAAACCATTAGTGACAGAAGTAACAGCCACAGGTTTAGAAGCATCTTTAAGAGAAGCTCTTCTAGGTAGATCGACTGCTGTTTGCATTCATTTCAGTCTGTGCCAACCAAATACCTGACAACATCTGCGTTCTTGCATAATCTTACATGATTTTCTTCATTGAAGCATGAAAGAGAATGTAATACAGACGCAGCCTTTAGTATTATTACTGTCAGTGACTGGACATATCTTCTTCTGCTTATCAGAGTAGTTCTGCCCAGTTAGTGTTTTTTATGTAGTTATATCCACAGTATTTTTCATGATGTGATATGACATCTGTTTTTTCAAATGACAAAAATAAAGATTTTAAATATTTGAACGAAGGATTCATGCTCTGACACATGTAAAAATCACAGACAGCAATCACTTAATCTTCAAATTTGATAATCATTTCTATATCTACTTCTATATTAGAATATTTCATGTCTGGTCGGACAGAGAACGCTACTGTCCCAAAACTTTCCTAACATTGTGCAAAACTTTTAATATGTAACAGAATTGTTGGAGTCATCTAAAAGATCACACATTCATTTTCTGAGACACGTTTGGAAGAAAGTTCAGAATTTTGAAACCCATATTTAATACAGTCAGGGCTGAGTGTCTGCATAGCCATTTAAACCTTGTATCTCTGGATTTCACGTTTATAAAATGTAAATCGACTATTTGAAGTGGTTGCCTTTATATCTGTCAATGGGTTAAACAGTACTAACTTGACTGGTGCATGAAATAATAATCTTTTTGCCTGCAGTTTGTCACCTCAAAACCGAGATTCCCTTGAAATCTTTATGAAAATCTGTATTCTCCGTGAAAATGTGTATGTCTATATCTCTTCCCTAACAAATTGTAAAACTTGAGTCTGGCATTAGATTCTGTTTTGTGTAGATGTGAGTAATGTCCTACTATCTCTTTTGTGGTTTTGTAGACAGATAAGTCATTGATCGACCATGCCGGACTCAATAAACCACTTCCTTTACAACTCACCCCAGTGTTGTCTCAAGGGAATTTGGTGACTTCGTTGAGATCGTGCTAAGGTTGAGCAGGTCTCCTCTTACAGTGTGTGAGGCTGATGAGGAGGTCTCCCGTGGAGCGGAAATGCCAGCTCTCACGCTGCCCATGACAGCCATCACACCGCTGTTAGAGGCTTGCTGGCCGCCACCACACCAGTGTCTGCTTACAAGATGATGGACTTCCTGGCTGAGCTTTCGAACATGATGGCCGACTCTCCGAGTCCACCCTGGCATCCAGCCCTAACTGCTCTGCAGTTATTGGAATAATATTATTTTTATTGTAGTTATTATTGTAAACGGAGTTCCAAAGAAAACTGTTTTTGTACAAACTTGCAGTTAAGAAGGTACATTTTAGGTTATTAAATTATAAACACACTGTTTTGTCTTTAGAGTGTAGATCTAGGGCTATACTATCTCTATCAGTTGTGAATTTTTTACTAATATTATAAATAAAATGCTATTACTTTTATAATGTTTAATGCACAACAATACTGAGGTTCAAATACGAATGTTATCTCCCACTATGTAAAAAGCATGTAAATGTCTACTGGATCCAAAGAAAATAGGCCCTGTAGCTATTTCTACTTCAAATGTAAATAGCATCTACCTTCTATTGACACTTAGTGTACATCAAATATTTATTGTTGCTATGTATGCTTCATGCAAAAAGCCTCTATCATTTTCTATCTATATTGCATCTGGTTGTCTGTCTGAGCAAGAGGAGGATCAAAACGTGACCTTGTGAAACAGAACCAACCAGGTCAAGCACAAATATATCTCTGCATCAGGATTCAGTATTCTACCATCTAAAGAGAGGGACTAAACAGTATTTATAACATTAGTCTATATTTACAAAACAAAGCAAGGTTTTTATGTATATAAATAAAACTATTTTAAAATTGCTCATGCAGTGTTTTTGAATGTTGAAAATTTAAACAATACTAAACTTTTGAATGATAATAACACTACACAAAAGAATCATAATACAAGGTAAGAAGGAATACTAAATAAAAATCTATTTTCCTTAAAGTTAAACTGGAATTTATTGAACAATACTTCAGTGGTGGATTGAATGCAATGTGATTATGAGATTGGAGATCAGATAGATTTAGGATGGATTTGGCACTGGTTACCCATGGCCCGGTTTTGTTTCCACGTCTAAACTGAGCTTTGCCAAACATGTCTCTTCTGCAGCTGTCTTGACTGCACGAGACGGACTCATGAATGCCCTTGACTGTCCATGATTTAGGCAAGTACAGGTTTTCCATTGAGTTTCCTTTAATTACAGAAATAGAAGAATGTTCAAATGGTAGAGCCTGGCAGTAGCAGCGCAAGTCCACGGGCCACAACACGCTCAGTGATAAAATGTAAACCTTGAATGTTAACCCGCAGGATAAATGTGTCTGCCAAATGTTAAGGAAGAAAAATATAGAAATGTAAATAAATCTGTGACGAATATATAAAATCTCTATAGTACAATCAGAAAACGTAAACATTTGACTGGCTCATTAACTCTTTAGTGCCTGAAAGAAACTAAACCACAAAGCAGGACCACTTGTGGAATACGCCAGATAAAACTAGTTCAACACCTGGCTGGTTGGTTTGTTTGGCTGGTCTAAGCTGAATAAGGACGGAAGTAACTGGTTTTACCTTGTTCACAAATCCAGCCTGACCAGTCTGTTTTCACATAACCAGATGAATCCAGACTGCTTAAGCAGGTTCCCTTTCTGTCGGTCTCTCGACGTTGTGTCGAAGACGACAGTATGGGGGTTCGCTCTTGAGAACCAATCAACTCTGACTATGTTTAAAAGGCCAATGAAATTTGCATGCCGTGCCCCGCCCCGGACATCCGAGTATAAAAGGGGAGACGGCGTGCTCATTCATTACCTTTTGTTTTTCGTAACCTGGCGGATGACTTCGAGTCTGAAGCAAGAATCTACTTCTGGCGATCATCTTCCTGCTGGTGTCACGACGCGTTTTGCAGCGGATTGTCCATCTTCGGCTCCCCTGAGCGTCTCAGCAGAAGACAGAGAGTGTCTTCTCCTTTTTCAATGTTGACTCATGGCGCATAGCTGCTCTCTTGGTTGTGGCAAGCTTGGCTTAGATGGGGACACCCATGATGCCTGCCTCACGTGTTTGGGTCTCCAGCACGCTGGGGCGGCGTTCATGGGACCGACCTGCCCGCACTGCGAGCAGATGTCGATCAAGACGTTGCGGTCACAAGTGGTTTCTTTCCTTTGTTAAGCGAGCCACCATTTCATCAGCTCCCTTTGGGCACTTGCTGCGGCTACAGCACGGTCAGCGGTCTCGGGGAGCGGCGTCCATGATTACGAGGACACTATAGATGTCACCCCGTCAGCCTCTGGCTCGCGGAGCATTTATACCTCGGCACGCTCGTCTACTCCATCAGCGAGAGACGGTACGCCAAAGGTAAGTATCTCGGACAGCATAGCCTGGTCACCAAGTTCCTCAGGGGCACGAGGCGGGTTAATCTCCCGCGTCCACGCCCCATAGCCTACTGGGATCTCGATTTGGTCCCAACGGGCCTTTCTGAGACCCCCGTCGAGCCCCTAGTAGAGTCTTTTTGTCTGTTATGGAAGTCAGCAAAGAGGGAGGGCTGTCTCCAAACAGAGATTGGCGCACTGGATCGTGGATGCCATTTCCATGGCTTACCGATGCCAGAACCTACCCTGCCCGCTCGCAGAGAGGGCTCACTCCACTAGGGGTGTAGCCTCTTCGTGGGCAGTGGCTCAGGGCGCCTCTTTGACAGACATCTGCACAGCTGCGGGTTGGGCTAAGCCCAACACCTTTGCAAGGTTTTACAACCTCAGGGTGGAACCGGTATCAGCTCAGGTTTTACACAGGTAGAACCAGCGACCGGCCGGACGTACGCCTGCGAAAGCGCCTTCTCCCCTTTTCAGGTGAGTTCTGTGCCCTAATCTGCCTCTCTGTTTCCCCTATGGGTGAGTATAGGTAACCTATTCCATCACTCAGCACCTCCATGGTAACAGGCCGGGCTGAGCGGACCTGTTGACCAGGCTGAACATCGGAGTGAGCTGTCCCTTTTCAGGTGAGCCCCTTTCTTCAGCCAGTGCTCCGTACGTAGTGGCTACCCCCTCAGGGGTGGCCCCGTACGATGTAATTCCTTCACCAGAATTCTCCTACTAAAGGCGAATTTGTGACATCCCTCATGTGGTGCTCCCAATACAGGTAGCGATGCACACAAATTTTTCCATGAGTTTTCTGCCCTTATCAGGTGAGACCATTGGTACATCTCCACATATTAACCTCCCTACCATAGGATGTGGCCTCCGTAACGCACTCCCTCCTTGAAGGAAGGCCGTCGCCCGTGGAGACCGGTGGTAAGGGACCTCTCACCTTTTTGTCAAAAAGCTCTGGGACGTCTTACCATTTCCCTACTGGAAGGTTATGCTCTCGCGTAGAAGCACAGACCTAGGACCCGCTCGAGCCTTTCAGGGTCTCTCCGCTAGAGATCGTGACGCAGCACAGCGCCGTGGCGTGTTACATAGGAACCCCATACTGTCGTCTTCGACACAACGTCGAGAGACCGACAGAAAGTGAACGTCTAGGTTACTAGTGTAACCCCGGTTCCCTGATGGAGGGAACGAGACGTTGTGTCCTTTCGTGCCACGCCGCTGTGCTGCTCGCTGCAGCGATCGTGTGTCATCCTTACGTTCCTCAGCACAAAAGGTAATGAATGAGCACGCCGTCTCCCCTTTTATACCCGGATGTCCGGGGCGGGGCACGGCATGCAAATTTCATTCGCCAAATTTCATTGGCCTTTTAAATATAGTCAGAATCGATTGGTTCTCAAGAGCGAACCCCATACTGTCGTCTTCGACACAACGTCTCGTTCCCTCCATCAGGGAACCGGGGTTACACTAGTAACCTAGACGTTTTATAGGATTGCCTATTGCTTAGTTACCAGTTTTTCTGTTATTATATTATATACAATCACAAAGGAATGAAGATTTGTTTCAATGTTGATTCATAGTGATCAGTTGTGTGTTATCAGGAGTTTTTTCACTCAAGTGGGTGGAACTGCAGTTAGTCCAGCTGGCACTGACAAAACGTGCACACTTTATATATAATCTTCAGGTCATCTCCAATGACTGTCATTATGGGATGCCAGTAGCCGTCCAGCAATTTGTCAGGGTAGGTCACGCACAAAGGACACAATATCTTACCCTGCAAATATGTAAAGCAGCATAAACCAATGCTATCTTGATACTGCCAGGCAATCTGTAGCATTAGTAAACACATGCAGTTTAGGTCAGATGACCGGTCATGAAGCCGGATTAGAAATCAGAACAAGTCACAAGACGTGTGGAATGATCAACCCATGTCCTTGACAGCTTCATTCGGCTGTGTCTCGCTATTCCTTACTATTTACCTCCCTGCTTAATCAACAACACCTCGCTGGTCAACCGGTTACTAGAAGAAACGCCCCATGATGACCTGCCAATGTGAGCTGTTGGCTGGGTGAGCTGACATTGAGCGGGCATTGGGAATGCCAATAGGCCAATGTTCTGAGAAGAGCTGTGCAGCTGTTTCGAAGCATTGCAGGCGTAAGCTTATGCGTCTGACTTCATAGGCTGAAACACGGAGAGCTTTGAAGCTATAAGGATGCTATGGGGATTGAGTTCCCGGACCTAAAAAAATATTGGGTGCGCCGGACGGTCACTATGTTGCTTACACAATGGGGGTAAGAGTCTTATACAGTTGCAGCCATTGAAGGCTAAGCAGGGAGAAAGGAAATTGTAAGGACAGGACATTGGGCGAGGGCTTAAGCCCTAGGAAATATTTGGGTGTAGGGCTCTACTTGTGCTGTGTTGCCTTACACAACATAACAGAGGATAAAGGGTCATTTGAAACATACCTTTGTGCCAGGAACAGAGATGTACTGTGCCCACCAAAGACATTAAACGAGCACTATTCAGAATACAGATTAGTTAGACAAACATAAGTTTTTCAATGACTGTATCTTCAACATATACAAGACACTTGTTTCTCTAAGCATAAATATTTGTTTTAACCGTATTGTACTGTACTGAACAGGAAAACTTGGTGGAATCAAATCATAAATAAACTCTTTATAAAGACATGCAGAGATTATATTTGGAATGACATGCACAAGAAGGAGCATTCAGATGAGAAGGATGTTGATCTTCAGGCTGATTGAAGGTTAGTGAGGAGCAAGCAGCCTGCATGAGGTCATTACATAACAGAGATTTCATCTGCAGAGAGATGATGGACTATTCCAGGCGCCTTCCCCTCCTATCATCTGCTCAGCCCACCGGCAGCGTTTCGAAGAAATTAGAAGGTTATCTATAGAAGAGAAACTGGAAGATAGAGATGCAATCTGATGGGAACTGATTATGTCACAATTGTAATTCTTTGCCATTAAACAAATACAAAGTTTTGATGTTTTATTTATCCAACATTAAAGTTTAAGTAAGGCCCTAACAATGGAGGTCAAGAAGCACAGAAAAGTGAATATCCCATTCAAACACCAGAAAGCACATGAACTAGATTTGTTTCTGATTTACTGAATGCCGGATCTCATTGCCTCTGGACACGTATTATTTTATGAGTAACTGTTATATTAGTTTCAATAGTCAACTTTTAAGTCTACATGTGTTTCCTACTAATTTACAAGTCAACGTGACTTGACCAAAAGTTCCGGTGTACTGAAATCGTGAGCTTTAGAAAAAGACAGTCTAACATAATAAACAAGTTTTACAACAAATGTAAAGTTTGTTCCTATGTGGAAGAGCAGATATCTGTCAGTTTTTGCATAGCATGTATATTCATGTTAGCGTGTGGAGACGTACAGAGGAATGAAATGACTTTTATAGGCATGGCAAACTTATACACTGTTGCATAAGTTGCTTTACTTGACATTTAAAGTTCAAGGTAATAAACCTGTCAAAGGTCCAGACTCATATCTATTATCAAGTTTATAACTTTATCACTTTTTAAGGGTTATTCTCAAAATTCATTTCATTGACAAGTATGAATTAAACGACAGGTGAATTTCTTTACAGGTGAAACAGAAGGGCCGGGATCTACTATAGGGTGAACATAAATGATGATAAATTACATTTTAAACAAACCAACTCAGACACTCTTCATTGTGATTCGTGCTTTTAATAGTTTAACTTTTAATTTAAAACCTGAATAATAATAATTAATATGAATGGATGTTTTCAAAGTTATTAGCATTCCATGCAGTCTGAAAATGAAAATTGACACCTTTTTTTTCATATCATTTTCAATTTTGTGTTGTGTTGCACTTTAATGTTGCACGGTATTATTTGCTTATAACGTGTAACACAATAAAAATCATTATTCAGAGATATATCATCCCACAATCGGTATGGGACAGTTAAAGAAAAATGACTTTTGTGCTCTGTCATATAAAATATTTAGAAACATCACCAATTTGCGGTTCAACATGAAAGTCCTTTTATGAAAAAATAATGAGTTCAGTTAAGACATATCACCCTTAAATCAAAATAATAAAATGATCAAACTATTGGTATCAGTAATTGTGGAAAACACGTATTTAGTGTGATCAGAATTATTACTATCGGTGGAGAAATGTTATTAGTGCATTTCTAAATAAAAGCTCTTAAAGTTCTAGTCTTTGTAATTGACCCTTCAGCTCCATGTACAACACGTGTCACCTGAGGAGACCTACAGCCAGCTACACTTTTGAACGGTATATCCACGAAAGAGGAGCTTCTCGTCACAAGTGTAAGATATTCATAATGTGCACTGCACTGGCCCCATAAGGCAAAGTGGAAGTCCACATATTCCCAGAATACATTTCACACGGGTCAGCGTGCCAATATTAGCATGGCAGCCAGTGGCCGGACTGGAATTTTTCTCTACATCAAGTCAGAGCTCGTGTTATGATGGAGAGACGAGCGCGCGAGGGAACTTTATGGTACTAGAACAGCAGAACATTACGTTCCCCTCTCTCTAAAATAAACGCAGGACCAAGAGTGGGCAAAAGCACAGAGCAGACGCCCCAATACTCACCACACAGGGTTAATAAAATAATATTTTATAACACCACTTTATAATTCATCTTTAATTTTTAATCTTATTATTTAATCCAATCTAATTAATCCAATTTTTTATCATAATGGACATGTTTATAGCTCTAATAACTAAACATTTTCTTCTTGTTATTAGAACAATGTTCAAACGAACATTACAGAAAGCATTTAATAAAAATTCAAACTTAAATCAATAAAAGCATGTTAATAGTACTGAATTGAATTTACTCGGATCAATTTAATTCATTCCGCTAAGATTAAGAACTAAAATTAAGAACAATTGAGTACGTTGTGATTGTGATGTGATTAAGTCAAAATTTAATTAACATTTCAAAATATAACAACTTAAATTTTGTAATGCTCCAACTTTATTTTTTAAATTTTTACTGTAGACTTGAGATATGATCACTTAATTATCAAGTGTATTTTAATTTCATAATGCTACGACTTTATTCTCAGAAGCCAACTTTATTCTCGAAATGTAATAACTTCATTTTCAGATATTTCATGTAATTTTCTTAATATTTTTAAATATATTCTTATTTTAAATAGCATTTAGAACTCTCCCGTAAAAAAGAACACAGACATGAAATAAATGAACAGTTTTTTCATAGTAGTATGTTTTTTCTCTGGGAATCCAAAATATGCTTTTCTTAATTCTACAAATAGGAAATAAAGGAAAAGGCATTTGGGAAGATGACAAATGTGTTAAATGTGTTCATGTGATCTATAGTGGAACTGCAATTTGCAAAATTGGAAAATAGTTATTATTGAATAGATATTTCTTCTGTATTATTTTAGATTCTAAAATAAGTTAATATATTATTAATACATTTGCTTTTCAAATCATGGTTATGTCACACCTTAGGACACATGGAAAAATCAATTACCCACTACATACCCCTACGTTGTCAACTACCCACTAAATATAGAATTAATGATGATATTCTTTATTAAAATATGGTTTTAACCCTCATTTTTTCAAAACAGAGTCATGCCACTGATTCAAAAAGTCCATGTTTGGTATTGTAAGATGAGTAAAATAATGGCAGCAGGAGGTTGGTGTCAGCTCATGAAATCATATGATTGATGGGGAGTCACGCTGATAAGCCCCTGACTCTCACACCGAAGCCTTTAAATCACCTGCCATCCTCCAAAGCCATCTTACATGACACACCAGAGCACATCACATCGATTCTACTAGTGTAAACATGTATTTATTAAGTTACTAAAGGGTATATATCATGGTCATCACACACTGGATTTCCCAGAACCCTTTAGTCTCATTAGTGATAATCACCCTCATCATTTCTTATTACTTTATAAACTATATTAAACTATATTAACCCTGTACATAAGTCTTGTGTGTCGTGTGTCATTGTGAGTGGTCTGTTTCATGAAACCAGGCAAGTTACGGTTGGTCAGTCGGACCGTCCAGACACATCGTTCAAAACTACAGACTGGTTTACGAAAACTGATTTAACTCTTGTTTATTAAATAGTTCCAAATGACATTAAGTCAGTGCTTAATTAACAGAATTTACTTGAACAATGAATTTGGAACATGCAGAATGGTTATAGACTAACAGTTGTGGACTTTATTTGTACGTTCAGTATGCCAGCTGTAGAGATGGTACCACTGGCATTGCATGAGCAGGCTAAATTTGTCCAGGATGCAGCGGGCCTTTGAAAATGACCAGACCCAAACTGACAAAAGTTCTCTTCTCAGTAATAACAACACTACTGTAGTGGTCAAAGGTTGTTAATGACTCCATTCCACTAAACCAGTACCGCTGTGATTGAAGAATTGAAGCGTCTGTGTCACAATTGTTTTCTGAACTGACACTTGTGCATTGGTTCTGTGTATATGGGGATATTTATCCCTACATGCCGAGCTCAAATCGCTCTAGTCAAACATGTGAACAATTATAAATCAGAGGAAAACACAATATGAGACAGATTGATTTAATAAAACTTCATCATTTTTACTTCACTGTGTTACCATAGTCTTGTCATTTTGGTTTAGTCCTGTTGACTTCCTATTTCTGTCATGTGTTTTGTAGTCTTTTGTAGTGTTTTGTAGTTCTTTTGAAGTGTTTTGTAGTCTTTTGTAGTGTTTTGTAGTCTTTTGTAGTGTTTTGTAGTTCTTTTGTAGTCTTTTGTAGTTCTTTTGTAGTCTTTTGTAGTCTTTTGTAGTGTTTTGTAGTTCTTTTGTAGTGTTTTGTAGTGTTTTGTAGTTCTTTTGTAGTGTTTTGTAGTTCTTTTGTAGTGTTTTGTAGTTATTTTGTAGTCTTTTGTAGGGTTTTGTAGTTCTTTTGTAGTGTTTTGTAGTTCTTTTGTAGTGTTTTGTAATTCTTTTGTAGTGTTTTGTAATTCTTTTGTAGTCTTTCGTAGTGTTTTGTAGTTCTTTTGTAGTGTTTTGTAGTGTTTTGTAGTTCTTTTGTAGTGTTTTGTAGTTCTTTTGTAGTGTTTTGTAGTTCTTTTGTAGTGTTTTGTAGTCTTTTTTAGTGTTTTGTAGTTCTTTTGTAGTGTTTTGTAGGGTTTTGTAGTTCTTTTGTAGTGTTTTGTAGTTCTTTTGTAGTGTTTTGTAGTGTTTTGTAGTTCTTTTGTAGTGTTTTGTAGTTCTTTTGTAGTGTTTTGTAGTTCTTTTGTAGTGTTTTGTAGTTCTTTTGTAGTGTTTTGTAGTTCTTTTGTAGTGTTTTGTAGTGTTTTGTAGTTCTTTTGTAGTCTTTTGTAGTCTTTTGTAGTTCTTTTGTAGTGTTTTGTAGTGTTTTGTAGTTCTTTTTTAGTCTTTTGTAGTCTTTTGTAGTCTTTTGTAGTGTTTTGTAGTTCTTTTGTAGTGTTTTGTAGTGTTTTGTAGTCTTTTGTAGTGTTTTGTAGTCTTTTGTAGTGTTTTGTAGTTCTTTTGTAGTCTTTTGTAGTCTTTTGTAGTCTTTTGTAGTCTTTTGTAGTTCTTTTGTAGTGTTTTGTAGTTCTTTTGTAGTTCTTTTGTAATGTTTTGTAGTCTTTTGTAGTGTTTTGTAGTTCTTTTGTAGTTCTTTTGTAGTTCTTTTGTAGTGTTTTGTAGTTCTTTTGTAGTGTTTTGTAGTTCTTTTGTAGTGTTTTGTAGTTCTTTTGTAGTTCTTTTGTAGTGTTTTGTAGTCTTTTGTAGTGTTTTGTAGTTCTTTTGTAGTTCTTTTGTAGTTCTTTTGTAGTTCTTTTGTAGTGTTTTGTAGTTCTTTTGTAGTGTTTTGTAGTCTTTTGTAGTGTTTTGTAGTCTTTTGTAGTGTTTTGTAGTTCTTTTGTAGTGTTTTGTAGTTCTTTTGTAGTTCTTTTGTAGTGTTTTGTAGTCTTTTGTAGTGTTTTGTAGTTCTTTTGTAGTGTTTTGTAGTTCTTTTGTAGTGTTTTGTAGTCTTTTGTAGTGTTTTGTAGTTCTTTTGTAGTGTTTTGTAGTTCTTTTGTAGTGTTTTGTAGTTCTTTTGTAGTGTTTTGTAGTGTTTTGTAGTTCTTTTGTAGTCTTTTGTAGTCTTTTGTAGTTCTTTTGTAGTGTTTTGTAGTGTTTTGTAGTTCTTTTTTAGTCTTTTGTAGTCTTTTGTAGTCTTTTGTAGTGTTTTGTAGTTCTTTTGTAGTGTTTTGTAGTGTTTTGTAGTCTTTTGTAGTGTTTTGTAGTCTTTTGTAGTGTTTTGTAGTTCTTTTGTAGTCTTTTGTAGTCTTTTGTAGTCTTTTGTAGTCTTTTGTAGTTCTTTTGTAGTGTTTTGTAGTTCTTTTGTAGTTCTTTTGTAATGTTTTGTAGTCTTTTGTAGTGTTTTGTAGTTCTTTTGTAGTTCTTTTGTAGTTCTTTTGTAGTGTTTTGTAGTTCTTTTGTAGTGTTTTGTAGTTCTTTTGTAGTGTTTTGTAGTTCTTTTGTAGTTCTTTTGTAGTGTTTTGTAGTCTTTTGTAGTGTTTTGTAGTTCTTTTGTAGTTCTTTTGTAGTGTTTTGTAGTTCTTTTGTAGTGTTTTGTAGTCTTTTGTAGTGTTTTGTAGTCTTTTGTAGTCTTTTGTAGTGTTTTGTAGTTCTTTTGTAGTGTTTTGTAGTTCTTTTGTAGTTCTTTTGTAGTGTTTTGTAGTCTTTTGTAGTCTTTTGTAGTGTTTTGTAGTTCTTTTGTAGTGTTTTGTAGTTCTTTTGTAGTGTTTTGTAGTCTTTTGTAGTGTTTTGTAGTTCTTTTGTAGTGTTTTGTAGTTCTTTTGTAGTGTTTTGTAGTTCTTTTGTAGTGTTTTGTAGTTCTTTTGTAGTTCTTTTGTTCCATTGGTCCATGTGTTGATTGTATCCCAGGTGTTTTCTGAAGATTGACGACAGATTCTCTATATGTTAAATGTGTGGCCTTCTATGCATTAAACCTGTTGTGTGAAAGGAATACATTCCGGGTGTGCTATAGTGTGGCATGTAGCCGATGCCTAAGGAAGTTGCTATTTACATCACCCTTACAAGAAACATGCTTAAATAACTGACATTTATTTCTAATTAAAGAGAGAGTACGCTGAATGTTGATCTAATATTTGTAATATTTTAAGTAATTTAATCTTTCGATATAAAATATTCATTCTATTGCACCAGTATTTACAAATTGAGCACACTCCTTCATTATATCTACAAAAATCTGTACATATTCTATTCCATCCAGAGCTCTTTGGTCACATTACATTTCTAAAATCGTGTGTTAATTTACATATTTATTTTCATGTTTTACCTTTTTGTGTTCTATTTTACGCATCACTTTACATTGTATGTGTACTGGAAGTGTTCTGTCACCATGACAGATTCCTTGTGTGTGTGTGCACACCTAACACTAATACTTGTTCTGAGTCTGATTGTGATGACCGAGGTTTTGCCCTTCTACACAAAAGACTTAATGATTTAATGACTGGTGTATAAAACCACACTTCACTCATATAACAACTCTAAGCCAAGAACAATAAAGAATGTTTAATGGCAATACACGATCAGCTTCAGGTGATGGTGAAAATCAGAAGAAAAGCCCCTATAGAGACGATGTTCACGCTCACTCTTGTTCACTGTTGTTGAGTTGTGCATACTCCAAAGCTCCCTGTGATGAGAGAGACACACACACAACATGTACTCACAGGCGTACACACAGACTTATAGCTCATATACATGTTATACTCATATAGTATATATAATATAGACATGTGACTGTGGACCTTATATTGTGATGCTTTTCTTACTGAGGTCTCATGAAACCTCTTAAGAAAATGTCACAGTCATAATTAATCATTCATTAGAAGATTGGCTCAATATTCAACACTTTTAAATATTTGACTATTTAGCACATTTTCTGAACAGGGTTCAAGAGCTTTATGGAGATACTTGGTAATCTATCATTTTGTCTGTGGTATCTATTGCTTCCACTAGAGGGGTTCCCTGTGATAGAACCCGTGTGCACACATACCTACATGTGGACTTGTGTGTCTGTGTCAGTGTTGTGCGTCACTTACACCCTCAGGCTGCTCCAAAACCCCTAGAAAAACATCAGATCAAACACGTCAGAATATAGCAAGAATAAACTATTTCAATCAGAATATTTGATTCCAAATTGTTGAGTCACTAAAAGGTCTTCTTAATCTTTAAAGCCTTTTTAGGGGTTTCCTTTTAAACGACATTTATTGTTACATATAAAGAATGTTAAAACCGAGACCGAAACCTTAAATTCTATAATTATTTCTTCACCGTCTTCCTGTTTTAAATCTGCACCTCTTTATTCTTCATAAGTCTTCATTTTGAAGAATTTTGAGAACTTGCACTCATTCCTTTGCAATGGTTTTGTATCCATACAATTAGTGAATTGGCGCTACTGTTCGGACATTCTTCGAAATGTCTACTTTCATGTTCCAGGGAAGAAAGAAAGTCATACAGGATTGAAGTGACAAGAGGGTGTCAATGACAATTTAACCCTGCAGAATAAAGAATGAATAAAGAATGACTCTCAATCCTAAGGAACGCCACAGCTGCTTTATACATTTACATTTACATTAATATATGTATATAATATACCCAATATACTTTATATGTTGTAAGTGCCATGCTAATGTTTTCTGTCGGCAATCTGATTTCCGGCAGATGCAGCCATTGTTTGGCGTAACCCGCCCATGCCAAATCCCATTACAGCTCGACCTCCGTGTTTAGCATTGTTCCACTCACATACCACAATGTTTTACTGAAGTCTCGCTATTAATCAGCCAAGGAAAAGGGCTGGCGAGTGTTTACTTGCGCTGAGGAAACAATAGGCGTCTTTCTGTGGTGGTTGGGCAGAGGAATATGAGGCTCCAGGGCCCATTGTTAAAACAGGAAGCTCTTTCCCACCAGAACAGGAAATGGACACAATCCGCCTCTCTTGACGCCTGACATGAACATGCTTGTATAATATGAGCTCACCTGGCGAGGACACCTGGACGTCTGTAGGCTGCGTATTGGGTTCACATTCTACATCTTTCATCACAGGAACTTCTAACAGAAATATGGACAATCGCACATGAGTATAATACATCGCGTAACCATAGATTTACTGTTGTAACCATCTTAAATCCCAGGTTCAAGGTGGTTTAACTGTATTTATGGTAGTGTAACCTCACCACAACGCAACCCCAACTACAACATAATGATCAGTTTTTAAACGAACAGTTTTAGGATGAGCCTTCTGGCACCTGACCTCCGCTGGGATCCACCTCTGTTGGCTGAAGTAGCTCAGATTCTTCTTCACTATGACCGTCAGATTCTGTTTAAACAGCAACATCACATCGTCAGATGAGAACACGGAACCTTTAGACATATTCCTGCTCAAAACCTGAACACAAACCTGAACAGGAAACATTTTCACTCCAAACATTCCTGCCCATTACACACGGAGTTCCTGTCATTTACAAACACAAATGGGCATTACCAGCGTTACGGACTTTACATTTTGCATTACGGATGTGACATAAAAACGTATTTAGAATGGAATTGTTACCAGTAAACTGAAACAACTGTTTATATTAAATAAATAAAAGTTTGGATGATCAGAAACATCAGAAAAATATCAGTCTGTGCACAAATTTTCTATGGAAAAAGATAAATAAATCTGAGTCATGGAAGTGACAAAGGAGGACAGGGTTTTTGGGAGACAACACACTTTTTACGATTTCCGTGAATGTACAAAACAGAAGCAATACTATCCAACAATTGGACAAGGGATATAACTAAATAACTTTATTTTCATTTTCATGTATCCATGTATGGGCAAATTGTAGCGTTATGAATGTGACAGTCCTGAACATGACCATGAAAAATTATGAACTAAAACACTTAAAGAGAGAACTTCTGTGTTATAAGTATACTGTGTGACATCTGTGTTATAAGTATACTGTGTGACATCTGTGTTATAAGTATACTGTGTGACATCTGTGTTATAAGTATACTGTGTGACATCTGTGTTATAAGTATACTGTGTGACATCTGTGTTATAAGTATACTGTGTGACATCTGTGTTATAAGTATACTGTGTGACATCTGTGTTATAAGTATACTGTGTGACATCTGTGTTATAAGTATACTGTGTGACATCTGTGTTATAAGTATACTGTGTGACATCTGTGTTATAAGTATACTGTGTGACATCTGTGTTATAAGTATACTGTGTGACATCTGTGTTATAAGTATACTGTGCGACATCTGTGTTATAAGTATACTGTGTGACATCTGTGTTATAAGTATACTGTGTGACATCTGTGTTATAAGTATACTGTGCGACATCTGTGTTATAAGTATACTGTGTGACATCTGTGTTATAAGTATACTGTGTGACATCTGTGTTATAAGTATACTGTGTGACATCTGTGTTATAAGTATACTGTGTGACATCTGTGTTATAAGTATACTGTGCGACATCTGTGTTATAAGTATACTGTGTGACATCTGTGTTATAAGTATACTGTGTGACATCTGTGTTATAAGTATACTGTGTGACATCTGTGTTATAAGTATACTGTGTGACATCTGTGTTA
>CM065661.1:17257152-17329652 GCA_033220385.1 Triplophysa yarkandensis | reverse complement strand
GCTGGTCTTGTTAACTCCTTTGGCTGTGGCCATACACGAGTAATTTCCATTTGCGGCTGAGCTTGCTATGTCGCTGTAGATGGCCGCTGAAGAAATACGTTGATTTTCTTTATACAAACTGAACCTGATGTCAGCTTTGCTGATCCTTTGTGTTACGTTCACAGCACTGGTGCAGCTCAGACGGAAAGAATCCCCTTCAAACACCTGAGGCGGGTTCAGTCTTATCACAGGCTTTGAGAAGAGCTCTACAAGGTGAAGATGGATCATTTATATTCAACCTATCATTTTTATATAACTTCTGACAAAATTCAATGAAAAAGAAAATAAAGTTGCAAAAATTAAAACTTCTACCGGGTCAAACAATGTTTTCCCAAAATGTACAATCATAAACTTATTTTACGAAGTAAGGGATGTACTTGGAGCAACATAGTTGATTAGGTTCATGTTAAGTCTTGAACAACAGTTTAATTATATCAAAGAAGTTGAGGCACAAAATCTTAGTTTAAAGCTTAAACTTTTCACCAATCATGGGATTCAATGATGTCAACCCTTGAACATCTCTTATTTGGCAAATCAGAAAAACTGTTGTGTTATTTTCCAGTGTTAAGTTTAGTATGATTATGCAGTTGAAAGAAAAATAGCTATAAGAACTAAACTACCCAAAATTCTGAAGAAATGTCTACAAATGAGAGATGATGCCGTCGTCATGGAAACAGACTGAAAAGAGCTTGGCAGTGACTGCAGAGATTACGTAATGTTAAGCAAAGGATTCTGTAAATCCAATCTTTTTTATATTGCATCATTGTTTAACAATAGACAAAGTACACAATGAAGTAACCCATTAAACTAACTTCAACTTACTTACCGGCTACACTTAACCGTGAGCTTGCCATCTTTTGCACGCTTCCTTTCTCTGCTTTACACACGTAGTCGCCCGAATCCTCGGCTCTTACTGTGAAGCTGTGTAAGAAGCTTGTGTGAGACTTTTGAAGTACAGCGTTGCCTTTGGTGAGGAACACCTCCAGATCTGATGGGTACTTCACCTCACATTGGATCTTCACCCTGTCACCCTCAACCACATTTCTACTAGGTGTGATATATATTTTTGGGGTGATCTCCTCTAGGTCTGTAAATATAAAATAGATTGTCATGCTGTAAGCATATTTCTTTACAATTGACTGATTTAATGATTAACTGAAGGCTATGATATAAACATTGGATTACCTTTAATGATGATCTTCCACATGTTGCTTTTGTTGGACAAGCCGGCACCTGGATGAATCATCACCATGTAGGCACATTGCAGGTAGGTTTCTTTGAGCTTCTGCATTGTAAGCGTGGTGGTCACTGAGTAACTGGTGGTCAGGACCCGCTTGATCTCTTGGTTGTTCTCATAGAAGTAGAAAATGAGACTGCCGACCTCTTCCATAGCGCTGCATGTAGCGATAACATCTTCTCCTTCTGATATGATATCAGACTTGACCTTCAGCATAGGGGTTTGAAGGCCTGCATGGTTATAAAGCCATTAGCCTCCTCCAAATAACATTTTGATTGAATGGACTTTTAGAATCGACCGACCTGTGACTGTAAGTGTCTGACTGCTGCTCTTCTTGAACCTGTCGTAGATGCGGACAGTGCAATAATAGCGGCCAGAGTGAGACACCCTGACCGATCGTAATTTTCTCTCCAGCAGAGCATTGCTCATGTTTTTGACATACACCACCTGGTCATCTTGAAGGAGACTGAAGCTGTATGTCAGCGGCTGTGGGAGGCTGTGACTGACCATAGCTTCACAACGCAAAGTCACGTTAGTTCCACTCGTCACCTCATTACCAGGAAGTAAGGTCAACACCACCTGATCAATGGTAAACGCTGGACAAACAGCCAAAAGGAACATGTAAGCGCAACCAGAAAACTGGGCTGACCATTTCTCTTCAAATTAACATTGCTGTTGGATATTTTTAAGAATGTTGGTAACAAAAAGGGGACCCATCATTCTTCAAAATGTTGTGTTCTATCTTGTGTTCAGCAGATGAAGAAAGTCACACCGGTTTGAAATGGCACTAAGAAGAGTAAATGATCACTATATAGTAAAAATCTATATTTGTGCAAACAAAAATGTAATTATTTTAACTTTTTAAGTAAATCAACCAGTAGATACGTAGATGTTAAAAATGATAAAAGCACAATGAGTTTACTATTGTATAAAGTATGTAGTATTATTGCATATTATTGTCAGTATTAAAATCCTGGACCATAAACTTTCTTAAATAGGGTTACAGGCGATCCTGCGTTGGTCCGGTTGTACTTAGATTTAGGAAAGCCTTCACATGTAAAGAATTTTAACACTGTAGGACTTTCTTCTACAGAAAACAAAAGAAGATATTTTTAAGGAACACCTTACACAGACATCCGTTCACTTCTTTTGTATTAACCCAGAACACCAGGGATGTCTTAAAATATCTTCTTTTATGGACTAAGAAAAGGCATGCATGTTTAGAATGACATGAGAGTGAATATTTGATTTTTGGGGAACTGCCCTTCACACAACTTTTCATCATCGTTATTTGTATTCCAGATGCATTATCAAACATCAGAGAAGTAAAGCCATTGGCCAACTGTTTAAGTTTGTTGAAAAAGCATTTTTATATTTTAATACTTAAGTGAAAGATTGAGTATTGAGACATGAAGGACACTTGAGGTTCGCTGGTAAGCAAGCAGTTAAGTATGTCACTAAACAAAGTCAGCACTTCAAAAAAACCGATCTCCTCATTATGTCTTGTTCCTTCAGTCTTAAGGAAGCCCACACTGACAGTGTTCCATACATAAAGAAAGGGAAGGAAGGAAATCCCATCAACAAACAGAAAACATTATTCTCATAGGACAGCCGGGCCGTAACAAACCAACACACACAACCCGTGTCCTCCATTATACTCTTCAGTAAACCCTTAGAAACGTTCCTGATGGTCAGACAAGGGAAGTGTTTGTGGAATACAGTCAGCATGCTTGATTTTGTTCGGGCATCCAATTAATCTCAGACTAAATATATTGAAGTTACATGACATGCAGACTTCCTGTGAAGAGCCAAACAGCACGTAACAAGCATCCCCGAAGAATCAAAGCATCCTTATAAATCATGGACAAAAAAAACACCTAATCATTCTAACAAAGGCACAAATCTGTCAAAATACATCCAACACTTCCTTATCTCCCAAACATAAATCAAGAGGTCAGGTTTTCTGAGAGAGGTAAAAATAACCACTTTATCACAGACAGAATCTGCTGGCCTGGATCTGTCGCCAGTGAAGCTCTTTATGCTGAAAATGAATTAAAGACTCACCTGCCTGTGTGTCGACCGCTTGCCCTGTGGGTCAGAGCGAAAGGGGAGAAACAGATGAGAAAAGACTAAAGCTGGAAGAAAAACAGGCCACAAATCTAAATGTTACGATGGCTAGTATCCTTACACAGCACTGCCAGGCCGGCGTGGAGAAGTGGGAGACACAGATAACACAATCTCATCCTTACAGGTGAGCGATCATCCATGTGGAGACATGCATGCAGACGGTGTGAGATGCAGAGGATTGAGGAACGGTCGCACTTGGAAACGCCTTTCTTTGTGTAATGCTGATCAGGAAACGTGTTCCTTCCTCAGGATGTGTGCATTTGAATGCTCTGCTGCTCCAGGCCCTTGGAAATATTGCCATTTTGCTTCTCGCATGTCTCAGAGGTCTCATGTTATAATGTTGCGTTTCAAGACAACGTATTGGTACATGAACATGTTCGACATGACTAAAAGATGTGGCATTTGCTTCAGTGGAATGAAACCATGGGGGGCTTTCTTGGACAGGGGATTGTCTTTGGACTTAGGAACCTAGGTAAATTATGATATTGTGGTTTGGATGGACGTGCATCTTAAAGATGTCACTTATAAATTTTAAGTGATGATTTTTGGGGTTTAGTCTGGGAAACCTTCATGTGTTTTAAGACAGGCCTAAAGGGGGTCAATGTTATTTCTCAGATGTTGTGCTTTCACAGAAATTCGATCTGAGTTCTCAGCTCAACCTAGTCCGAGATGTTCACTCTAAATTTCATATGTAGACTTTTGGGGTCAAATAATCTGTATTCGTCTTAATTTAATGAGTGTATATTGTTTTGACTTCACACTTGATAAATCTGAACTTAGTTTATGAAATTGTCAAGATCTCTTGTGAAACTCATCCATAGACATTAAGACGCACACAAAGAAGGTTCAGGTTCTCCAGAACCAATCTGCCGCTTAAAGCAAACCTTTGATCCATTTTTTTAGAAGAAAGGCCACAGAAAAGCAATCCCACCCTCTGTCAAGTGACCTTGATGTATATCCAGCCATATTAGGAACATTGAGAACTCATGATTAAACGCATTTAAAGGAAACATACTGAAATCAATGTCAACACAACCTCAGAGATCTACAGATCTATCAGAAATCTATCTGCGTCTCTCTTGTACTTTTATTAGTTTGCAGTATGCTCGCCTGAACTCTAGGTGACGCTGAAGCTTTACAGAGAGAAGGCCGGCTGTCAGCGGACTGTCTACAGTTCTTACAGAAGCCTAGTTTAATGGAGATATTACATCTAATATGATGCCTCATCTTTTCATTATCAAAGACCAAAAATGAGCGAAACCCTCCCAAATCTTAAATGAGCTGTCAAAACAAGCCCTGATACTGCGGACAAGAAGATTTATTATCACTGCACCTGAGTGTGTGACGCTTCCACTGAGAGCCTGCTATTCATGCCAGTTCCTTCAGCTGCCCACCTGAGGGAACTCTTGAATTAAAAGTGATAAATGAGTCCCGGTCTCTGTCTGAATGTAATTGGACATCTACCTTCAAGGGCTGCAAAACTGAGGAAAACAGGTTGAGTTTTGGTGGTGATTCACATTTAGCAAACACAGGACGTCCTGCTGCCCGCGAAGAGAGATGCCAGGACCAGACGGCGGCATCAGAGTCACGACACAATGAGGAAGCAGAACAGACTGTTCCGGCCAAAACTGATTCTCCGTTGTCTTTCTGATGCTTGTTAAACTCTAGTTTGCATTCGGTTTCAGTGTTGTATTTGAAGCACTGCAGCACATGTGAGAGGATTCAGCCCATAGGTGTAGTCCCGCTACTTATACAGCACAATACCTTTCATCCGTCTAGTCTTTCAGCACGTTACTCACATTTATCTGTCTGCCTGTAAAGCCGTTATACAATAGCAGTCATAACTAAAAAATAATTTTACCCATATTCTAAACTGTGGGAAATAAGTAAACCTATTCAAAACATAAATCTAAAAAAATCTAAATGATGTGTTGGTTTAACATCTTCAAAGTTGACTTGTTTTGACTAGAATTTGCTAAATCATTCTCTTGTTTTTTATCATTCAGCTTTTTGAGGTTTAATGATGAGAAGTGCTTTAGACCTCCCATCTATTCGTGGTTCATATTGGCTGATATTTCTTCAGTTTTGTTACATGTCATCCTATTATTTTTTTAAATACAAGTTTAAAATATCTTAAGAAAAAAATCTAACCTATATTGCCAAAAGTATTGGCTCACCCATCCAAATAATCAAAATTCGGTGTTTCAATCACTCTCATTCTGAATGTGTCAGCATACCACACAGTTTGGACAATTCCTCACTCCCAACTTTATGGGAACAGTTTGGATCTGAGCTCTTCCTCATCCGACATGACTGTGCACCAGTGGACAAAGTAAGGTCCGTAAAGACATGGATGACAGAGTCTGGTGTGGATGAACTTGACTGGCCTGCACCTCGATCCACAGCTTTGAGATGAATTAGATCGAAGATTGAGAGCCAGGCCTTCTCTTCCAACATCAGTGTATGACGTCACAAATGAGCTTCTGGAAGAATGGTAAAACATTTCCATAAGCACACTCCTAAACCTCACAGATTAGGAATAGGATGTCACTTAAGTTCATGTGCGAGTCCATGCAGGTGAGCCAACACTTTTGCCAATGTAGTGTATATTCTGAGGTTGATCCATCCATCCATCCATCCATCCATTCCTCCATCCATCCATCCATCCATCCATTCCTCCATCCATTCCTCCATCCATCCATCCATCCATCCATCCATCTATCCATCAATCCATCAATCCATCAATCCATCCATCCATCCATCCATTCCTCCATCCGTCCATCCATCCATCCATCCATCCATCCATTCCTCCATCCATCCATCCATCCATCCATCCATCCATCCATCCATCCATCCATCCATCCATCCATCCATCCATCCATCCATACATACATTCCTCCATCCATCCATACATTCCTCCATCCATCCATCCATTCCTCCATCCATCCATTCATCCATCCATCCATCCATCCATCCATTCCTCCATCCATCCATCCATCCATCCATCCATCCATCCATCCATCCATCCATCCATTCCTCCCTACCGAACTTCAATAACAAGACAGTGACAACATGCGATTCACACAATATCAGCCCCATCTTATATGTTTAATATGTAAGTCCAACAGAAACCTGTCAGTTCTGCATCATTTACAAAAGCATCGCATTATAAACTGCTGAACAATTTTTGTCATTAAAGAGCACATCTGTGATGTTGTCTAGGTTTGAGTCCAGAGCCTTTGTTTTACACCAGTTTCCAATTATCTGGAGATGTTTCGCTCAGCAGCAGAGAAATAACGATTTTACAGACTGAACTGACGGAACCCAAATTTACTATTGTAACTACTCCCATAGCAGCGTGCGGGCTTGATTTATTTGAGGTGCTGGCGGATGTGTCGTGATGGAGGGGTCGTGCTTTGAGGGCCCTGATTAATAGCTTTCCCTGAAGCTGCAGCGCCTGCGCTGGGCCTTCTCCAGCACAGAGCCGAGTCATAAAAATCACTCAGGGTCTTAATAGCGCCTGTCATACCGGCAAAGAGCGCCAAGCTGCATGTGGGAAAACAAACTCGACAGAGGATGAATGTTTCAACACAACATTATACAGCAAGTTAAATAAGACTAAACAACAGCCAGTAACTCAGGCGTTGTGCTCAGATTTACCATTAGGTTTCGGTTTATTATTTTAACCATTTTCTCACTTAGCCAGAACAGCTGTAATTCCTTGATTTGCTGGCACATTTGTTCACAAAGTTGTGAATTGTTACAGGACAATACTAAAAAACACAGTTGTTGCTTTCCCCTGGGGCATGCTGGTGAAAAATTCATTTGAGAATGTTTGGCCTAGACAATGACAGACATGAGACGGGACATTCGCCGGAATGAAATAAAAGGGACAGGTACATTGAGGTTTTCGACAAAGAGAAAATAAAAACCCTGACCCGTTTTTAAATACACACACGTGTCTCTGTTAAAGTCAGCCACTTACATTGAGATAATCAGTAAAATACAGGTCATCCTGCAGTCCAAATGTCCCGACACGTGACTGTTAAATCATGCCATAAAAAATCAAGGACATGCTTTTATAGATAAGTGTGTCAGGTGAACGCGACCCATGATTTTTTCAGATGGCACATATTATTTTCTGTCATCTTACATTAGAAAGATGAATCTAATTAAATGAATCCTTTTGGGACAAAGAAATTAAGCTGTTCTAAAATTCTTCACAGTTTCCATTATCAGCTGAATTCCATAATTTGGCTTACATTTATTTAACCATTTACGCTATTAGAAAAAACACATTAAGTCCTAGCGTTAACATGTGAATACACAAACCAATAACCATAAGTTTTTCATGATAATTGATGCCAAATATATTTGTATTTGTAATATGTTTTTTCATTACATTTTACGTAATCATGTAAAAGAATGTTTCCAGAATGATGACCTGCTTCCCCTATATGGTAATAAAGGCAATTATGTGCACAAATGAAAAAATCAAAGCTTTTTATTTGCAAAGAGATACATGCAATTCTTTAAGGTAATCATGTTATCAGAATTTAAAGCACATTTCCAAGTCTGATACTACACTCCCCATAATCCCGAAAACACATCAACCAATCATAGATTCCACTGTTGCCATGGAAACAGAAGTTGCTGTAAAAGATTTTAGCATGAGTCTCCTCACATTGTCCAATATCAGCCGACACAAGTGACGAGGGCGATTCAGGTATTTATGTATTTACCCCGAGCAAAACCGCACACTCATTCACAATGATCAGTCAATATGGATGTGGTTTGTATTGATTTTTCAAACATATTGTTTCACATGTTTCACGCTGTTAAAGGAATTTCTGTTTAATAAAGTGAAAAAGAAACTTGCTTATTTTTAAACAAACTAGAAAAAATCTCCCAAATGGCACCGTAGCTTACAAATAATATAAACACCATAAATATTGCAAAATACTGTACAGTTCTCCATCACGAAACATTGCAATATTTTCTTGCAAGCTACAGTAGTGTGTGGAAACTTGATTTTAGATGAACATCATGAATAAGCGGTTACTGAATCATTTATGAGTTGTTTTTTCGATCTGATATTTATAAAACCACAAAAAAGAGAAGATTTAGGAGCCGCCAGAATGTCATGAGGATGCTGCAATACTTGACAAACCTGGTGCTCCTCAAGAGCTGAATGTCTTAATCTAAAGCGTGAAATAAGGACGTGACTCAGGCGTCATCCAAAGCGACATACACTTGTCCTCATCTCATCTGTCGTCCGGTTCCCTCTCGCACTGCTTCTTCTCATTCCCAGTCACACAAACAACAACCTGCAACTCCATTTCCCTCTGTGCGTTTTCCTTCCGCCCTGAGTCAATAAACCATGACAGGAGAGCTTTTACATGCCATTTTTTTTTACTTTGCCAGTTGCTAGGGAGAACTGACCCGAGTGTGTCCAGTCAGGATTTGCACAGCCGGCAGAAAGAAACAGAAGTGTTCATGCAAGTGGCAGATGCATGGATGGTCAGATCTGATTGTACAAAAAACATACAAAGGCTTTTTTACCATTCGAATCATTTTCAGTCCATTTGTGAAATTTTGAATGTGTTGGACTTGTCTACAAAAATGTCATACTGCACCCTGATCATTTTAATATATATGTAAATGTATGTCTGTTGATCAACAAGGGATAGAAATTAAATTATCATCAAGGCCTCAAGACCAATTTAGTTTTGCCACATCTACAACTTAGCAAGAATTGCTGAACCTCGGCAGATTTCCCCATTGCCCCATCATCCCACAACATCACAAAAGTTTACCTTGACAGGCGCTGTACACGATCTTCAAAAGTGGTATCTCACAAACAAAACCCCTAGAGCATCTTTGAGGGGTTCTTAACCACATACTCATTTACAGCTTCTAAAACCAATAACCTAAATATAACAACAGTATCCTGCAGAGCTTCATTTTCTGTAACTTTGTGCTTGGACAGGTATAGGTGCACAGTTTGTATGGCAAATTTTCTTTAAAATCCTGCATCCTTTTATCCATAGAAACTAATCTTTGACTATTGAATTACATGTAAAAAATTTTTTTTTCAATGCCTTAACAATAACTTGAAATTACCTCTACACCTCAGGTTCATTAAGTAATACACGCAGCAGTTTTGGATGCTACTAAAACTGAAAGTGAAACAGAGATCAGCAACATTTAAAATGATGAATTAGCATATGGTGTGTCTTACATTATTACATAAAAGACAACATTACAACGTTTATTAAAACCATGTCAACATTTATATATATTATTTCTTAAAAAAATTACATTTGAGGGGAAGATTTCAAACATAAGAAGAAGAAGAGTGTATATAGACTCTATAGTATTAATTGTTCATGTTCATATGTCAGATTTCCTTCCAGACCTCAGGATGGCCTGACGGAGTGAAAAACAACGGCTGCTTTCTAATTCTTATTCTTCTTATTCACAGGGCAAACATATGAGATATAAAAACATTTGAGAGTTACAGCATTCCCTCTCCTTTTGTGTCTATTTTAAAGAGAGAAATCCTCAGCAAAAGTTACAAGGTGTCATAACCTACTCCGATCAGAGTCATTTGGAACTATATAAGTGTTGAAAGTGCTTATAACTGAAATACAAAGTTTTTTTTACAATTGTGGCTTTGTGAACGGTGCACCGGTCTTTGAACTGCCAGCCTGAAACATTTGACTGGAATAACTTGACGAGGTTTTGTGTTGTGGATCTTACACAACACAACCTGCATCAACCTGTGGCCATACAAAGCACCTCTGATCTGGGTTTAAAAATCTTTCGGTTCATAGCCGACTTGAAATGTTTAAGTGAAATGGTCTTATGTAAGCCAGACTAATGAAAAAAGTTTTAATAGAACTTACCATCCATTCCTATGGCCGAATCCAATGCCTCTCATGCCTTTTTTCCAGCAGCCAAGTCTTTTAATAAACAGTCCTGAGGGTCAAAACACTTTTTTTCTACCTCAACCATTAGCCAAATGTCATCTGTCGCAGTGTCGTCTAGTACTTTCTGGACCATATAAAAGGTTGAAATTTCATTAAGAATGTAAACACTGTAGAACATGTAACACTTATACTACACGATATTTAAAATAGATTAATTAATCGTACAACTCCTGGTAAGTGTTTTACTTTACATAGGTCATAACATATACAAATATATAAGATTAATACAAATACTGTCAACATCATGTAAAGCACCTGTGGTGAAGGTAGTACATTTTTGTGACGTATTTGTTTTAAGTATGAATGGTGTGCTTTTTTGCTTTATTCTTGTATACATTGGGAAACTTAAACTTTTAAGCACATGGCAGCTAGGAGTAAAAGAACGGAAGATAAATGGATCCATTTTAGGTCTGATATCAAGACAAACAGGACACTGTGCACATCATGTGGTGCGTAAATTGCTAGAAAAAACACAACCAATCTAAAGCGACATCTACAAGTGAATCATCCTGAAACTAATGAAGGTAAAGCCCAACTTTTTGTCAATGCTAAATATCAGTTTAGCTATGTGACTTTGTTAAGTTTAATCAATGTGATCATAATATATATCAAAATTGACCTAAAGCGTAAAAGGCTTTTTTCCCTCTTCTCAAATAAAAGAAGGGATATCACAGACCGATTCTGTCAACCCTATGTTAATGTTGAGTATCTGTAGTGTAGAATCGTGTTGTTCATATCTCAGAAAAGAAAAAATAATATGTTTGTGATGTTCTCCTGTCAACATGTTTAACAGTCCAAAACACTTCCAATGCATCAAACTTAGTGATACTCCTCCGTTAAATCTGTCATGTAACAAATAAGTACATTTTTTCAAGGTTTTTCTTTATGTGCTGTAATTTAAGTGATGTTGGTTATGTAAATGCATCTGCCTTTGTTATAAACTATTAAAGTAAAGGTTTTGTTTACTTAAGGCCTTCATTCACTCATATCTGTCTCTAATCAAATCTCTTTTCTCGGCATAACACTACAGCATCCTATAAACCCTACGATGGATCTTTTGTCCGCTTTCATTGGCCAAGGACTGCCCAAGAGGCTTAAGTACATTGGTACATCCAATCATATTTGTTTTGTGGTGTATCATGTAAAGAGGCAAGAAAATGTCCTCACAGCAACAGACCGTTGTTTATTCTTGAAAGTGTAAAAAGTTAACAGCAAAAAATGGAATGTGTATATGCAGTAAACTTTGCATACTTTTAAGAATTTCGACTTTAGTTGATCGTGATGCATACTAAATATTGTTATATACATTACTCTTTATTATCAATGCCAAGATAGGAACAATGTTATATACAAATCTATATATTAGTTTGCACTTTTACAAACCAGAATCCAGAAATGTCTGGACACTGTACAAATTGTAAATAAAAACAGAATGCAAAGATGTGGACATTTCAAATTTTTATCTATTATTTCGATAGATGACATATCAAATGTTTAAACTGAGATAATGTATAATGATAAGGGGAATATAAATTGAATTTAAATTTCAGGGCATCAACACATCTCAATAAAGTTGGGACAAGGCCATTTTTAACACTGTATGGCATCCCCTCTTCTTTTATAACAGTCTGCAAACGGCTGGGCACTGAGGACAGTGTGTGGTCTGGCATTGTCATGTTGGAGAATACAAGGTCTTCCTGAAAGACACGATGTTTGGTTAGGAGTAAATGTTGTTCTAGAACTTTGATATAACTTTCAGCATTGATGGTGACTTTTTAGTGGTGTAAGCTGCCCATACCGCACACACTCATGCCAACCCCATACCATCAGACATGAAGGCTGTTGTTTACTGACCTAATAAGTTGCCAATTGGTCCTAAAGCTGTTCCTTATATGAACATTTAACTTTTCTGAAGTCTTAGTGCTGCTTGTCCCAACTTTTTTGGAATGTGTAGCTCTCATCAAATCCAAAATGAGCCAATATTTGGCATGACATTTCAAAATGTCTCACTTTTAACATTTGATATGTTATCTATATTCTATTGGGAAAAAAATTGTTAATGAGATTTGCTAATTATTGCATTACTTTTTATTCACAATTTGTACAGTGTCCCAACTTTTTTAGAATCGCGTTTGTATAACAAAAGGATATCAGAAATGACTTTATGTCATATATAATTCTGTGGAATTCAAAAATAATATTTTGCTGTTCTGTTTTATTGAGGTTTAAGAAGTGAGGAGGCATTAATCTGACTGATATTTTGAAATATGTCTCTGTGGATTGTGTCCATACAAGAGAAGTCTGTGAAGACCAATCAGTTATTTATTAGTCAGTTTTAATCTTTGTGTTCCAAAGAAGAAATCCAGTCGTACAGACTTGAAATGACGTGAGTAAAGGACAACTATGATTCTGAATCTTTTGCTGATGAAATCAATTGATCATAATTACATGATTACCGTTCATTTAGAAATGAACCTATATCCAATATGATTATTTATTGACAGGTTTTTCCAAAGTTTAGTGGTAGATAGTTAGTGTAGATAGTTTTATACAATATATGATAAAAAGGAGATGCGTGTGGAGCTGGAATTGTTGAACAAGTTAAAACAATTACATTCCCTACGAGTCCTGGCTGTAGATGTGAAAAAACGTCAAAGTCAGTCCTGCTCTTTCATGTGCAGGTGGATGTAGAGGTTACCCGTGTAAGAACACTGAACACTGCCCAGGGACCCAGAAACTCCAGCACTAATCACGCACAACTCAATAACTCTCTCTCCACTTTCCACATCTTCATTAAAAACCAGCTCAGGGAAGCCAGGAAAACCCACTCACAAATCAATACAAGCATCAGCAACAATAAAGCCGTGCTGCCCATCGGCTGTCATTCTCTTACATAACAGCAAACTTGCATCACTGTAAGATTTGCCATTGCATTGAAATAACATGACATTAATGATAGTTGTTCGGTTAGACATCAGTAATAGATGTCATGTCAGATATTGTTGAAGTGAGCTGAAGTTCATGAACGTCATTGGTATTCTAGTGTAACCTGTGAGATTTATTTCACAACTGGGCCATACACTCAACCATTCACATAAAAAATCTGGAATAAAGCTTTAAAAAAGTAAGATCCTTTATGTCACAGACGTATTTTTATCTAAAACATGATCCTGACGTTCTATTGTGTACCCTTAAATGTACAATTAAATATTTTGTACCATTGATATTTAACTTTTTACATCTGTGTAAAAGACCTTGTGATAAGATGCAGAATGATTTTGGGGTTTTGCCATTGTGACCGTATCAATGTGCTTGGGTTTTTTACACGATTTGGATCAATTTAAAATCCAATCCCACATTATTTTGCTAAATAAATCCGATGGACAATCAGAACAAACTGATTAAACCGTGTTGGATGTGGCCCTGGAACATTTTCAGTAATAGCAATAATGTCAATGTTATGGATTTTCCGTAAGGATTCTATAACATCTTTTTCTCCTCTGGATTATCTCTTAAAATAGTGTACCCTGGGAAAATTCTCAGTTGCACAAAATTAGGATTAATGGTGACAAGCTGGTGTTTAAGTACATATCCATCAGAGATGAAGCAAATCATCCATAGCTGAAGTGATATTACATGTAAAAAATTACAATGTAATGGGTTTTGTTCACATCAAAAAATTAAAAGTAAGTGTCTAATGATTACAGTAAACTATATATATATTTTAATCATATTTTTCACTCTATAAATACATTGATAATTTCATATTTTTACATCTGTCATTGTGTTGGATCATATTTTAATGTCATCGGTATATGAGAGGCTCATGATATAGCTTTTTTGCATTGTATGTTTAAACCCTATATACATAAAAGTTAAGACGTTTATAAAACTGATGGTCTAACAGCTCAAAGCCACACACCCTCCAGGTAGATATGTTCTGAAATCAGATCCTGGAGGAATACATCTCTGCAGATGTCTTCAGCAAAGTGGATTCAAATATTTAATGAAACAATAATAGAGAATGTCAAGTATGCCAAAATCATTTCTGACATATTTCAAGCTGCAAAACAAGACAATGAGTCGGTCTGAATTTCATTAAAGATGGCTGAAATCATTTAGAGGAATGTGAAAGGTAGCAGACAGATTTAGCCAAAAGGATATTGTGTTTGTTAAAAGAATTTGTTATGCTGTCAGAAGCTCCGGAAGACCTTGAGTTACCTGGAAAAGAGTTACAATAGTTAACAAATCACAAACCGATGTTATGTTTTTATATGCTGAATGTCTTGCTGTTTGCGACCCATTGAAGTTATATACATTTTGTGTAAATAATGTAATTTAGAGTGTAATTTAACAGGTCAAAACCTATAACAGGTTTTTTATTCAAACGGCAAGCCACAATTTCATTGAGTTTTGATGATACAGTATAAAGACTTGTGTCCAGGCTGCTACCATGAATGACAGAAAAAGGAGTCGCATAATTATTCAAATTTACTGAAAGTTTGAGAGGCTCATGGTTTCTTTAAATGAGACACTAAGGTTTTTAAAACTTTTTTTGAGGCATCAACAAGTCAGTGAATTATTCTTAAATTCTAGTAATCTAATCTCAGAGTTGTGTCTTGTTGCCGGGCGTCTTGTGTTATATAGAAAGGTTTCGGCTGCAGTCTGCTTTTAGCTTCTTAATTCAATTGGCTGAAGATGTGCAATAAACCACAACAAATTTCAGATGTATTTCTTTTTCTAAAAATAGCCTACCATCATTTTTATTTCCTTTTTTCCTTTTTACATTTTTGTGCTCTCCATTTCTTGAAAGATCCAGATGAAATTAACAGAAGGTCCATTTGTTTTTGGTGTTCTGTTAATCAAGATCAAATCTTTTCACTTTGGCACCTGAATGTTTAAACACCATTTAGATTTGTGTATCCTGTTTGACAGTTTGTGTGGCAGATTTAACCTATTTGGAACCAGGTTTAAGCTATAGAAGTATTTCCCTCTTCTCGTGTATGTTACAACACAAGTGACCTCAGCATGAATGCAAATCCTTCTAAGCAGTGATGCCACAAAGAACTAGTTTTGGTGCTGAACCCTCATTAAGCCTTCTCTTCTTACATTTTTTATATGAAAAGTTCTTCAGATGTTAAAGGTTCTTAACAGTACAGTTTTAACAAAAATGGTTCCTCTGTTGCATTGTGAAGCATCTTTATATTTACAGTGCATACAGAATGCTTTTTAAACCTGAGATTTGTGTTTGATATCCCATGAAATCAGAATTTGCTGCAATATTGTTCTCATGACCTCGAAAACATTTCATAAGCAAAACACTACTTTTAAATGTTGTATGAGGCAGTGAACCATACGAGTTCAGGGTAAAGAAACAAATGATAAGAGATCCGAAACAAAGAATCCGAAGGTTTATTTCTTTATATTTGATTCCTTGCATCATCAGAGAGTTATTGGATGATTCAACAAAGAAGTCAGACGTCTGACTAATGAATAAACCCAAAGAGAGTCGATGAATGGTGCTGCTCTTCAGGACTCACTAAACCTATAATTGTGTGTTTGGTTTTTAGTGCTAAGTTCTGATATACTTCTCCTCTGGGACAAATCAATAAGAGTTTTTATTATGTAGAACAGAAAATACACAAGTCCCTGAAGATTAGACCCCAGAAAGAACACAAATGAAATGATCTTTAAAAGAACAGAGGACATGTGGGTATTGTCTCCAACTTTGCACACATTAGCCAAGATAGAAGAGTGTCCAAACAACACAACTCTGATGAGAACTCAAATGGTTTAGACACGTGAGCATTCAACTTCTTAAAAATAAAACAATCCATGTGAAGTTGTTCATTTATTAATGTATCTTTTGTCTATTATTTGCTTCATCCTTGTTCTGTTATTGAATCATCACAATATATATTCCAGGTAGGGAAAATGGTCTACTTTAAAAAAAACTAAATTCTGTGCATATCTGCAGTAAAATGGAAGCAGAAATAACGCATTTTATTTCTTGGATTGATTTGTCAGCTCTATGGGATTCATTTCTTCTATAATTGGATTTACATAACATTAAAAAAGTGAACAACGGTCATCAAATGTGGACAATTGAACTATACTTCAGCAACAAATTCTCATACGAATCACATGTTAACGTTCATCGCTCTCACCCCTTTGGTGTCAGTTTCAGACGTGTGGAGTCCTCCTTTGATTTCAATGAGAAACTGTCGGCGTAAACAGCACATTTTACTTTCATTATGAAACAATGTATTCCAAGTCTCGATATTTTACCCCCAGACACTTTTGTCACACATTCCAATTTCAAAATTGTTTTGAAACAAAGTTGAAAGTTCCCAGGCCTGGAATATTGGAAAAATGTCAATCAAACACTGACATGTATCAAATGGAAAAAAGCATGTCTTTGGTTTTGGTGAAAAGGAAAGGCATTAACAAATACTCAAGGCTTTAAGAGGAAGTGCGTGAAAGCTGAGAGGGGAAAGAAAAGAGCGTCTGTCCTTTCATAGATGCCTTTGTTAGATCTTTTCAATCTGAGATAGGTTTGAGTGTCGAGTGGGTTTGAATGGGATTATCTGATGGGTTGGAGAGGGGAAGGACAGAGAAAGATCATAGAAAATCAGCAAGAGAAATACAAAATAACACACTGACTTTCATACGTTGTCATTTTGTCTTTGGCTGTCACCATAACGACCAGGCCTGAATTGAGAATACATTCATTCAGATTCATATTTCTGCATACTTCTGTAGATTGATTTTTGTTAATTTAATAAAGTGTATCGACTTTATACTGAATCAATCATTGGAACCCATCTGGAATTGTGGGATAATCCGAGATACACTGTACAATATTTCTTCTTTATCCAGTCTATATGAATTCTGTATCTGAGTTGTCTGTCCTGCTTTCGCTGTCAGTTTGTAAGTCTGAAATATTGCACTAACTGAGACATTTTAAGGAGGTGTTGCATAATGCAAAAAAGTTTTCATAAAATCCGCAAGACTTCAAACTCTCTGCAGATTATCAATTCATTGTCCCTTATGACCACAACAGAAGACTAACAGTCAATGTGCGTCAAAAAATAGTCACGCATGCGACTCTAAAGAATTGATTACATATTATAGAAATTAAATCGGATCGTCAGACTTGTTGCCATGACAACCAAGTTGTTCAGCCTTACAGCATCATTTTCTGCATTGGAGACGGCAGAGATGTTTAATTGGACAGTCTCAATTGGCAGAAACTGTGACCCTGTGTCTTTAGGGAACAGGTAAGAACATTTGGCAAGCATGACAGTGAGAATGCAAGACCAACACAACAATGGGAGTGAAGGAAAGTCACAAATGAGATGTCATTTCATATCTTAGTCGTTTTTCCTAGACAGCAATGATATATCCTTGGACAGACACAGACACACTTTTCACTTTTGGGTGAACTATTCTGCTTAATAATAAATAAGTGTGAACCTATCTGCTGAATCATGAGCAGCATTCTTTAAGCATTCGCCTTTCTCTTCCAGAAAGTGAGTGGAAGCAGAGTGAATTCTTTCCTCCTGATGTGCATGTGCTGAGGATTCTGCGACTGAGATAATAATGTGGTCTCGCTCAACCTTTCTCATCAAATAAGATCCAGCCATCTCTCTTTCAAGTCTTTGGTATTTCAGACTCGTACAGAGAGAAAAGATGTACAGTAGATCAAATGGACATAAATACCCAATTATTCTCCATCTTTACACCTCTGCGGACACCTCCTTCCCTTCCTGTGATGTTTCAGCAGGATCCTTCCATTACAAGCCTTTATCTCCACATGTCGTTCCCAAAGTCTCTGTAGAAAGAGATCAGCTGTGCATGAAAGTCAGAAAGTTCACGCTTTGTCGAAGTGTTTGTCTACTGAATAAAACAAAGAAATGGAAGGTATGTTTGTCCTTACAAACATAGGGGGGTGTTCATTTTAATGCCCTTTTAATATCCATAAGTTTCCAAATACTTTTCTAGGCAACTTTGTTCCCTAAATTTTGTTTAAGGTCAAAAATGGATAGGCCCCGCCACAGGGTTAACATATTAACTTTCACAACACGTAAAGAGGAAATTCATAAAAATTTAATTCTAAACATGAAGAATTTATGTTTGCTTTGCAAGTTGCTTTAAAATATACGGTTGGCAAATAATTGCTTACCGAAACATCACTTTAAAACACAAAATATTGTAATTTTAGATAAAATATTCTCTTTATATATCGTATCAGAGAAATGCAGAGGTCACAGATCAGTTGTGTTCTGGTGGTTAGAGAGTTGATCTTGTGATCAGAAGGTTGTTGGTTTGAATCTCAGTGTCACAGATAATAACTGAAGTGTTCTTGAAGACATCTTACCTCTGTTTACTTTACAGTGATAGATGTATACTACATAATACAAAAAGATACTTAAGATAAAAGCGTCTGCCAAATGAATAAATGTAAATGTAAATAAGCCCAGGAAGATAGTAGTGTTTTTTACAACAGCTATGTGTTGATGTGCTCTCATAATTTCTGTCATAGACTGATTGGACAGAGGAAATATATTGATTAAAGTCGTTGGTTTGTTGTCACATAGCGTATTCTTGTGGCTTCATAGAAATTACAATGTAACATCATGATCATATGTATTAACAACCTGTATGTTTTTGGACTTTAAAACTTCTATTTCCATTTTGTCTTTGAGAATGCTAGAAAACCTCACAGATGTCATCTTAAATATGTTTGTTGTTCTAAAATTCTGACGGCGATTAAAACATCACGAGGATGTGTTAAAAATAGCTAAAAGTAATTTTAGATGAACCAACCCTTTAAAAGGGTGATCTCAAGGGATTTCAATTTGGAACTTTCAGTTATTAAAATAGCTGTTTGAGCATAAATAACATCAACATCAGATTTAACAGAAGAGGAAGAGAGATATCTTTAAAAGAATTTTCCTTTTAAGAACTTCTCGAGTGCTGACGTCACAAACCCTAAAGCTGTCATGAACTTTTGTCATTCGGACACATGATTGGTAATTGATCTGGCGTCTTAAACATAATTCGGTTGCCAATAGCAACAGACTGATGAAGCTTGACCAGTCAGAGCAAATCGAAAGTCCATAGAACCAGGAACTCAAGACAATGAAGGCAGCGGTGTGGAGTATAATTCTTTAAATCTAGTGTATTCTATTCAAGTTGCAAATAACAGTTATTGTTTTATTATCATTACTGTAAGCAGGTGTGTAACACTGTTTCAGCTGCCTCTGGACGCCCGCTAACCCTGTTCTTATGTCTTATGTCCCAAGAGACAGACACAAACCAGTCAGTGACAAGAACAGCAGGCCTGACTCTGATGAAAACACTTCACCACGGGCAATGTGCCCAGTATCTCTCTCTCACTCTCTCTCTCTCCCTCTCTCTCTGGTCTCTCTCTCCCTCTCTCTCTCCCTCTCTCTTTGGTCTCTCTCTCTCTCTCTCTCTCTCTCTCTCTCTCTGGTCTCTCTCTCTCTGGTCTTTCTGGTCTCTCTCTCTGGTCTCTCTCTCTGGTCTCTCTCTCTCTCTCTCTCTCTCTCTCTCTCTCGTCTCTCTCTCTCTCTCTCTCTGGTCTCTCTCTCTCTCTCTCTCTCTCTCTCTCTGGTCTCTCTCTGGTCTCTCTCTGGTCTCTCTCTCTGGTCTCTCTCTCTCTCTCTCTCTCTCTCTGGTCTCTCTCTGGTCTCTCTCTCTCTCTCTCTCTCTCTCTCTCTCTCTCTCTGGTCTCTCTGGTCTCTCTCTCTCTCTCTGTCTCTCTCTGGTCTCTCTCTCTGGTCTGTCTCTCTCTGGTCTCTCTCTCTGGTCTCTCTCTCTGGTCTCTCTGGTCTCTCTCTCTGGTCTCTCTCTCTCTGGTCTCTCTCTGGTCTCTCTCTGGTCTCTCTCTGGTCTCTCTCTCTCTCTCTCTGGTCTCTCTCTGGTCTCTCTCTGGTCTCTCTCTCTCTCTCTCTCTCTCTCTCTCTCTCTCTCTCTCTCTCTCTCTGGTCTCTCTCTCTGGTCTCTCTCTCTCTCTCTCTCTCTAGTCTCTCTCTCTGGTCTCTCTCTCTCTCTCTGGTCTCTCTCTCTGGTCTCTCTCTCTCTGGTCTCTCTCTCTGATCGCTCTCTGGTCTCTCTCTCTGGTCTCTCTCTCTGGTCTCTCTGGTCTCTCTGGTCTCTGGTCTCTCTCTGGTCTCTCTCTCTGGTCTCTCTCTCTGGTCTCTCTCTCTCTCTCTCTCTCTCTCTCTCTCTCTCTCTCTCTGGTCTCTCTCTCTCTCTCTCTCTCTGGTCTCTCTCTCTCTCTCTCTGGTCTCTCTCTCTCTCTCTCTGGTCTCTCTCTGGTCTCTATCTCTGGTCTCTCTCTGGTCTCTCTGGTCTCTCTCTCTGGTCTCTCTCTCTCTGGTCTCTATCTCTCTCTCTCTCTCTCTGGTTTCTCTCTCTCTCTCTGGTCTCTCTCTCTCTGTCTCTCTCTGGTCTCTCTCTCTGGTCTGTCTCTCTCTGGTCTCTCTCTGGTCTCTATCTCTGGTCTCTCTCTCTCTCTCTCTCTCTCTCTGGTCTCTCTCTGGTCTCTCTCTCTCTGGTCTCTCTGGTCTCTCTCTCTGGTCTCTCTCTCTCTGGTCTCTATCTCTCTCTCTCTCTCTCTGGTCTCTCTCTCTCTCTCTGGTCTCTCTCTCTCTGTCTCTCTCTGGTCTCTCTCTCTGGTCTCTCTCTCTGGTCTCTCTCTGGTCTCTCTCTCTCTGGTCTCTCTCTCTCTCTCTCTCTCTCTCTCTCTCTCTCTCTCTCTCTCTCTCTCTCTCTCTGGTCTCTCTCTCTCTGGTCTCTCTCTCTCTCTCTGGTCTCTCTCTCTGGTCTCTCTCTCTCTCTCTCTGGTCTCTCTCTCTCTCTCTCTCTCTCTCTGGTCTCTCTCTCTGGTCTCTCTCTCTGGTCTCTCTCTCTGGTCTCTCTCTGGTCTCTCTCTCTGGTCTCTCTCTCTGGTCTCTCTCTCTGGTCTCTCTCTCTCTCTCTCTCTCTCTGGTCTCTCTCTCTCTCTCTGGTCTCTCTGGTCTCTCTCTCTCTGGTCTCTCTCTCTCTCTCTGGTCTCTCTCTGGTCTCTATCTCTGGTCTCTCTCTGGTCTCTCTGGTCTCTCTCTCTGGTCTCTCTCTCTCTGGTCTCTATCTCTCTCTCTCTCTCTCTGGTCTCTCTCTCTCTGGTCTCTCTCTGGTCTCTATCTGGTCTCTCTCTGGTCTCTCTGGTCTCTCTGGTCTCTCTCTCTCCTCTGATCTGTCACACTGATATATGAATACAGCCTCAGTATTAAGGTTAAGGCATTTTCACTGAATTTTTAATCGAGTAACTTAGTGTTCTGGGCATTGAACAGCGTGTAGTCGCAGCCGCCTGATGATTTGTGCTGCTGGAATGTTTTGCTCAGTTTTCCGCTCTGTAGTTTTGGCACAGGCGCTGATCTCTGTGACAGGAGATAAAAGAATATTTCTCAGGGAGAAATGCAAATGTATGAATATTTCATAGTTAGATCCCTGATGTTTGGCTGACATCACAATGACACAAAGACAATTACACCACTGTCTATATTGAAAGCCTAACACATTTGGTGAATAAACTTAGATTTTCTTTTAAGGGATAGTTAAGGTACATAACAGTTTCAACCCATTTTTAGCCCTGAGCTTTGGATTTTTTCGTTTTGTATTTGAAGAAGAGTGTCAAATTTTTTTTTTACATCTCTTTGTATTGATTTGAATATTATTTGTAATAATCCAGTGCGACTTTTGTGTAACAGTAGCCAGCGCTCCACACAGATATCTGTTGTCATCGTACATTTGATCATTTATTACATGATAATAAAAGAGGAAAAACTTTTAACAGTCTAAATCTTTAACAGTCTAAAACTGCTGTAATTTATTTCCCAATTCATATCGGAATGAGCTTTTTTCAAAGGTCCCTTCAAGAATTGTAGGTAATGCACATGTAAACTCTCTTTAGGACTGGCTAACCTCCATGTGCTTGCAGAATTCATTTATCTTACTGATTATTTGGTTTCTCAAATAAGCCCAAAACATACTGAACATGCAATGAAAATCTACATAAGGTATCAAAAATCTTTTCAGAAAAATATAACATCTTTAATTTGAGTAATAAAACATTAAGCATAGTTTAAGAAGGTTGAGTGTTTCTTGAAGTAAACAAGACTTTGCTATCGTGTTGACTTAAAGTGTTTGGACACCAGAGGTCCATTCTCAGGTCTCCACAAAACTCTGCAAGCCTTAAAGATGTGGTGTGCTCCTTGGGTTAATGATGCTCTATGTTGTCATGGAGATGCAGTCTTCAGAGACCTCTCCACAGACATGAGATCTACATTCCACCTTTAATGGGCTGGTGCGTCTTTAAAGTGACAGCTGGATGAATATGTATGAGAAACTCGTGGAAGACAGGAAACATTTTATATTCTATATAGCATGATTGTTTGTTGTTGAAGAGATGAACGGCTTCCTACTTCTCTTATATGTAATGGCACAGATCTTGTGTTTATGGTGTGGTTGTCTCATGTGCATCATCTCTTTCATTATGAGGGGTATGTGAGGCAACAATCTTCTTCTCATAAATCTGATTTTAAAACTTTTAGCTAAATTAAATGTCATTTGCTTTTTTAAGTGACGTTTTGTTTTATAAACTCTGTACATGTTTAACGTTTGTTCATAACCCAGCATATTTTATTTATAACCCAACGGTTGGGTTTTCCTCTTTGACCCTGACATTGGTTAAAAATAACCCTTCAGTTTAAAGTGTGCATTAATATAGAATGCACACATAGCGTTTTCCTCATCCAAACGGCACTAAAGACTGAAGACAAAGTGTCTCCATGTTACAGAAGACGAGAATCTGAATCATTCCACATCCACAGTTTCCATGACTTTCACACCATGGCATAGTATGGAAAACACCTGCTCTTTCCAATTTCTTATTTTGTTTTTCACAAGAATTACAGAATTTTGATTTTTGAATGAACCAGTGAATTATTTAAAAACATAAACATTTTCCCAAACATATGCGACTTTATTCTGCAGAACACAATAGATTCCACACTACAAAGAACACATCTTAATTCCACACTACAAATGAATTCACGATTAGAGTTTTAATACATAGACAGTGAATAAAAGTTAAGAACAAGATTAAGGAGTGAAAAAAATGAGATGTTTATGGCTTCTTCTGATATCACATCACCAGCAGTTTTAGATTGAGGACTACCAACTATTTCTATCATCCCAGTTGACATTGTGTGCAAATATTTCTGGCAGTACTTCATATATAATCCACTTCGCAAAAAGAATCCATATCTAAACATGATCCAGAAGCACAGGCGTTTTCTCTGGGCCAAGGCTCATTTAAAATGGACTGTTACGGGGCAAAACTGTTCTGTGGTCGGACGAATCAAAATTTGAAGTCCTTTTTAGAAAACTGTGACGCCATGTCATCAGGCCAACCCAAGTTATTATCAGCGCTCAGTTCAGAAGTCTTTATCTCTGATGGTATTGGGTTGGCATGAGTGCGTGTGGCATGGGCAGCTTACACAGCGCACCATCAATTGAAAGATACATCCAAGTTCTAGAACAACATATTCGTCCATCCAGATGTTGTGTCTTTAAGGCATGTTGTGTATTTTCATACATGATAATCCCAGAACACACACTGCATCAATCACAACACCATGTCTGTGTAGAAGAAGGATCCCGGTACTGAAATGACCGGCATGCAGTCCAGATCTCTCACTCATAGAAAACATTTGATGCATCATATAGAGACAGATGAGACAAACAAGACCTAAGTCGAGTAACTAGAAGTCTGTATTAGACAAGAATGAGGACAGTCAAATTCACTTCTATATACACATATAATAACTTACAGTTAATGTTGTACATCTTTAGTACAGGGGAAGCAAACAGAAATCTGTGACTTAGTAAAGATTGTGAGTGAAGGGATGAGAGGAGATGTCTCTTGTCTTGTGGGATGTGCCGTGTTAATGTACAGTGGTTACATCAGTCCTCTTTTACCTTAAAAGGGTGAAAGCAAGAAACTCCCCAGCGTCAGACATACCTCGAATGACTGCATCCGTTATATAAAGCTTCACACAGAAGTCGGATTGTCTCCGTTGTGCATTCTGCACAGTACAGTGTACACACAAATTCAGATTTAATCCTAAAACTATTGGAGGACACATTTGTGATTTATGAATTCTAGGAGACAGAGTCAAAGTGTTTCAGTTATGTTTCTGAGACACAAACATGACGGGCCACATCAACTGTTTGCAATGTTTTGAATGGAACACTGACTTCTATTAATTATGTATGACAGTATTGAAGTATGCCACCACATATATTTTTCAAACCGTATACATCCATGTCCTATTTAAAATCTTCTTTACAACTATTATTTCAAAAAAGCTATAATTGTACCTTTTTTAAATCCGATAAATTCTTGCTTTTGAAATCAGAAGGTCATATTGAGCAATTTTTTACTTTGGGATACTATATTTCACAATATTTGCACTGTGTACTATTGCATATCTTGGCAATCTAAGGTCAAATATCTATGTAATTAGAATGTAATTATGTGCTTGTGTATTGAGGTGCTTTTGACTCAAATGTTAATCTACTGATGCAAGTGTTGCTCTGCTGTGAAAGTCTCATATTAGCATTACTTGCTGCTGCTCTGAATTAGTTTTGTTTTTGGTCGGTGTTTTTCAGCACTATACGGTGTAAAGCCTCTTCTAAGAGCCTTGTTGTAAAAAAAAAGCTCAAAACTTTCAAATAAACGAACTTTTGACAAAACATTAGTAATTATGTTGGGTGCCTAACACAAGCAAACAGTAACAGACTGTTTATTTTTTTAAACACAAAAAATGTAAACCAAAAGACAACACACAGAAAGTTTTCAGTTTTTTCTTAAAATGGAAATTAAGATGGGATTAAATATCTCTTAATCCTATATAAAAGATGAGCGTAAAAGATTTTAAATCAGTTTAACACATAAAATCAGCTTGCAAACTCAAATAAATTAAGACTTTTTCTTTCCACCTTGTTCAATAATTGGCATGTTCTATATTTTACATTATTGTTCTTTTAACAACTGCAATGAAAAGCACACCGCAAACACCAGGATATATAAAAGACTCCTACGCTTGTCTATAGCTCATACAACTCTTTGATCTGTGTGAAGTGTTTTGAAGTTAATAGAAATAAATCAAAGTACACAATGATAATGATCAATGGGAATACTTAGTGTAGTGTCATCCCTACTGTACACTGCATACTGAAATCTGGTTTAATAATGTAGTATACCATTTTTGTTTGAAGACATTTGATAATTGGGACTACTCTTTGGATTACTCTCAGTGATGCTGTAAGATACATTAGGGCCACTTAACAAAGATCTTTATTATGGTCCTATAAAATATTTTTTTACTAGAATTAGAATTTACTATTATTACAAAAAATGGTTTTAAAATGCATGTATAAGGAAGAAGGCTCTTTCTGTAGGAGCCTACATGGGATCCTCAATACTGCACTTTAGGTTGTGTCACAGACATGCCAGGCTCTCCCATCCAATCACAGCCCACTCCCTCACCTGAATACTGATCACACACACCTGCCTCTCATCAGCATCTTCATCAACTGAGGACTTCCTTTGCCAAAGATACTGGAACACTACTCCAGTGTTCCTCTTGTGTGTGTGCGTGTGTGTGTGTGTGTGTGTGTGTGTGTGTGTGTGTGTATCTCCTACATCTGTTTCCTCTGCTCCATCTCTCGATTCCAAGGACGATAAACCTTTATCCATTGTTTCCATCACCAAAAAACATCATTATCTGTTACCCTCTGTCTCCGGCCTGTCTGTATCGTAACAGATTGAGACCTTAAAGATCATTTAATTTCTAAAAATTGCATTTCGTATAAATAAAGAAATTACATATCGTTTCGAGCTTTTTTGTGGCTCTTTTATGTAAGCTTTATTGAATATCTGCAGATAAGGTTGTTCCAGACCCTGATAAACTGAAAGTGAAACTGAGAGCTGACACAACAGTTCAGTGATGGTTCAGACTGAATTTATGTCCCATCTTTTCATCTAGGACTCGGATTACTTACCCACATGATCAAATGAGTTGATATGATCGCTACAGATTTATGTCATCAAATTTATGAAGAAAATACTCAGCAATACTACGTTAATACCAAATTAACAACATATAAAAACTTTGACTTTTTACTGTTTACCGTAATGATAAAATGTTCTAACTTTCCTAATAAAGAATGAGCAAACGACCAGTGATTTTAGTATCACATATATACTATGTCTGTATTTTGGACTGTTTTACTTATCATTTTTTTGTCACATGGGAACCTGCTGTTTTGATCCACTACAGTAACATGAAACATTTCCATCTCCAGTAATAAAGACATGGATAGCAACAGGTGTATGTAAGCTCCAGTGTGTTTCCAGTATGATGACGACGATGATGATGATGATACAGGAACCGAAGCACAATGCAGCAGTCTGCAGGAGGATTGAATGATGGCTCTTCAGCAGCACAATGTCATTAATGGTAATTGTGAGTGGGGGAGTGATAAGAAGGTAATGCGCCCTGGTCCTAATGCAGTGCTGGGCCACAGGCTTGAGTTATTGACCCGATGCCCATCGCTGCAGCACTCTAGAAACAGGCGAATGAACCAAGCAATGACCTCTCAGCTGCAGATGTGGGCTGCTGCTTTATGCTGTTTCTTTCTCTGGCTCTCTTTCTTTCTCATGCATAATACAGAAGCCAAATCAGATGGTGGGAGTGCAAGCAGAAGTAAAACCATCAATAACATCAGATTGAGGCCTAACGGCATAACGGCAGACATTGTTCAAAGCCGCACAAATAAAAAGGGAAAAGAATAAACAGACTGATAAGGTGAGCGAGGAACTGAGAAGCGCTGTACTCAGATCCATGTGTAGGTGTCGGGCTGTAGTCTGATGATACTCACTAAACCCACATTTTAAATGGGACATCAAGTGGAAAGCCAACATCAAACCAAATTATTTTTCTTATAAATAAAATGTACGGGTTGTTGCTTCTGGAATGGGCTTGATTGTATATTATGTACAGCTTCCCTTTTTACCTAAATCAGGTTAACGATTAAGAGATTTACATCAGGCACAATAAATGATTATTAAAGACAAGTATATTTGGATCTTTAAACTATGAAGTAACATCCACCGATGCTGTATAAAAATAAGGAATCAATTGAAATGAGATTAGATTCGATTTTGTGTCAAACTTTTGAATGAAAATCAGCAGAGGTAGAGTACTAGAACTAAAATCAGTTAGAGTTAAAATGACAATATTTGAATGTGAAGGTCATGGCACACACTGTAGTGAAGTGACGTGAAGTGACGTGTTGCCATGTATGGTGTTTCATACTTAAAATTTGTGCTCTGCATTCAACCCATCCCAGTGTACACACACACACACACACACACACACACACACACACACACACACACACACACACAAGCCTTGCACAAGTGAATCACCTCAGTCGTGGTATTCCTGCTGGAACAGTATCGAACAGCAACCTTTGGATCACGAGTCCGCTTCATTGTCTCCTCGACTATTTGTAAGTCGCTTTGGATAAAAGCGTCTGCTAAATGCCTAAATGTAAATGTAAATGAGTCCAAGACTCATCCATATTTCTTCGAAAATGGTAAAGCACATTTTAGATTACAAACTTTTGTAACTTCTTCTACTTTTAACTGAAATGTTCATGTAATTGACAAAGAATTATCTTCTATTTTAACGGATGCTATTTTGAAAAATGTTGTTAACTAAATAATGGCAGTACACGTTCACTTGCATTGGTTTTGTGTTAATTTAATAGAAATCAATGGGTGCCGTTGTTGGGTTCTTCTTCCAAAAATCATTTATGCAGGTTTGACATGACGAGTTTGAGTAAATAAAATCAGACTTTTCAGTTTTTGTGTGAACATTTTCTTTATTTTCTTTCATTTGGTTGAATACATCTCAAAAATAATGTGCAAATCTGGTATTTAGTCACATTCCTAGTTTGAGTTTACATATTACAGTTCAATTCTGAATAAATGTTGAAGAGTATTTAATCAAAATATTTTTGAAATATTAAAATATATATATTTAAGAAAACTACTGTAAACTACTTCATTGTCAACAATTTGCAGCAAATGTGTGAATAATATTTTATTACGTAATCCATAAAGTAACTCTAACCTAAATGTTTGAAATCTTAATACTTAATCCAGGTTGCCCAAACTCCATTTCATGTTAAACAATGCAAATCTTTTATTCGGTACACAAATGCTTACAGTATCACACTGTAAAAAACCGCACAGACATAATCCTTGAATGTCATTTATTGCAATGAAAAGTGTAAAAAAACAGGTAACGCAACTTGAACTTCAGAAAGTTCCTTCACACTAATACAGAATATTGTGCACTATTTTTCCAATGCAAACCTATTTTTATGGCAACTACAGGTAAAAGTGTCATGGTAATGAAATATATGAATATTAAAAATACATGTCTTAATTATAATGTTATGTAACATTTATAAGAATAAAATCAAGACTGTGAAAATAATACAAATCATTTAAATGATCCTAACAGGCATCATTTCCATGAAGCAAAACATCACTTGTTATTTTTGTTAAGATTTTGTGACCGGGACATGTTTTGGTGAGTTTCACCCAAGGTATTATTAATTTGACCTGCGGGAGTTTTTGTCACCCAGAATTCTAGCGTCAAGTGTTCGGTCCCAGCGTGACGCAGCAGTGTCTGCAACAATCAGCTTCAGTTTGCTGATGTCTCTTTATGATGTTTGCTTCCTGGTGTGATAATAAATAAAGCAAACGCTGAGTGCCTTGGTCTTTTATAAGAGAACAAGAAGAAGAAGAAGGAACTGTGGAAAAGTAGGAAGGAAACTGCCTAGAGAAACACAGAAACAACAAAGGCCCGGCGTCTCTAACGGAAGCCTGCCTCACTGTATTAGAAGTCAGAACCTCTGGTGTCTGGAGGGCTATGAAAGTGTTCCTGTCTGAAAGGACACCAGTACACTCGGTGGTTTCAGCTTTAAGAAGAGCCTTAGAGATTTGGCAATGTCATTAAGTAGAGACAATTGTTGCTGAAAGTTTTCGTGAAATGCCACATGACATTCACTTCTATTATCAAATCAATCCAATTATCGATCTGAAATTAAATGGATGGTGAAAAGTGAGTGTTACCGAGCTTTCTGACCGGAGTCACAGATGGTTGAAAGTGTAATAAATTCGTTTTTGCTTGCAGTTCCTGACAGGAACTCGTGATTTCAAACTTTTATAACATCATTATTCAGCAAAACACAAAACGTGATATCTGGTACAAGAAAACTGCTGATGCTCATTGAAGGGCCTTTGTGTCTTTCCAATAGAAGTCAATGGGGTCCAACGCCTTTGCTAATCAACATTCTTCAAAATATCTTATGGTGTGTTTTGAAGGAGAAAAAAATGCTGTTAGGTTTTTCATTTCCCCTTCGATTCGAATCAAAAATGTAAAATGAAAATCATTTTGACCTTTTCAATGACTTCTGAGTTATGATAGATTATGGATCATTAAATTTCACTCATTATGGACACTTTTGCAGCAAAATTGGAGGCGACGTAGTTCCCCTGTTCATATTATATTAACAGATTTTGTACTGATTATTTTTCATATATTTCTGAATGTGTCACCAGTTGATCTACCATATGTGCCTCGTGTGAAACGATCACTTCATCATTTCCTATGTGAAGTTGTTTTAGAGGGGTCTTTAGCCTGCTCTGTTTTCTGTTCCTTATCACCTCACCCTGTTGCTGAGCCGACAAGAAGCTTGTGTGATCAGGCCTCATTTGTCAAGACCTCCAGTGGTGTTATTTATTCATCAATTCACAGCAGATGAATCCGTCTGGTCACGTGTCTACGGAGTGTGTGGGAGGCACTATCACACTGAGTCCCGCTTCAAAGCCTGTAAGACCCCTACAGAACTTTCACCAGAAGCCCTACCGAAGCTCTGAAGTCATCTGTGAGGGTCTGTGCTTTCAGAAATCACGCCTGCAGCTGAGCAGTACTCACGAGATGCTATATTTACTATCGCCCTTAAATAATAAAAGAATGAACTGTCATGTGATCAGTTCTCAGAGACTTAAAGGAGGTACAAACAAAAGTTTGGACATGCTTAATGGAATTTGTGTAAGCTTTAAGACGTTCTGATCTGTGGGCTTGAAAAAACTTTCAATGAGCAGAAGTTCCTTTCAAGGCAAGTCATTTCATTCTTTAGCTTTAACTATTTTTAGTCATGCAAGTGAATACAAGAAAACATGGAGCTATTTCATTTTTTGTACACAATTTTCAACAAATTTGTATTTGTTAACAGTTAGTTAATGCTCTTTGTTATTTCATGTTAATGCATTAACTAATCTTAACAAATTACAAATTACTTTACAGTAAATAATTCCTTACGTATAGATTACATTAAGCAGTTTGTCTTGGTTGTATAATAAAATTCTAATAGGTGTTTTTAACATTCTGAACTTGTTGATGAAGTCAAAATGTGCTTTTCAGGAAACGGAAAACGCTAACATCACATTTTTTATTAATCATTCATTAAAAAAAAAATACACACTTGACAAGCACCTTTTAATGATTGTTAATTGTTATTTTGTACAAACCCAGGGACAAATATAACTGGACACTAAGAATAAAGATTAGTGAGCTATATTATTCATTGTTTGTATTACGAGATCAGAATTGTAATTTCCATTAGTCAGCTTCTGTAAAGGAGATTTAACTGCTTTTACAATATCCGGAAAAAAATTATAAGTACGTTTTTTAGGATGAAAATATTAAGATTATTGAGTAAAATTTAATTTTTTATTATTTCTTTTTACAAATATATTTTGAGAAAATATATTTTCTCTTAACATATACACATAAAAGAAGTTAATTTCAATACTTCACTAATCGGTTTTAGTCTAAATTGTTTCATGTAAAAGACAAGAAAATCTGTATAGAGATTTTAGTTTCATTAAAATTAATTAATAAAAAACTATTTTATTTGGCTCTTTAATTGTCACGTTTAAGAGATCTATTACATTATAACAACAAAAATATATTGAAATAGTTTTGTTCAAACGTAATATATAATTATGATTCAGTATAACACTGCAACATAAACCGGTATAAAGAGCTTGGGGAAGGAGTATTTGTATGGAGTATAAGTGCTCTTATAGCTTTTATAAATAATATTTCGATATATTTCTTTGGTAAAAGCTCAAAAATGACACACATCACTTGAACTAGTTCAGGTTCTGCTCACTTCAGAGAAACTTCTGTTAATCAGTAATTGCATCGTTTCTGACCTTCAGAAACCTCTGATAAATATTATAATTTGGGAGATTGGTGTGATGCAGATAATAGATCGGATACTTTGGTAGGTAAGAGGTATCTCCACTGAAGTGGTCATTAAGAGCCGTGGATGCTCTGGCTTATCCGTTGATAGTGAGAACCAGACACAATAAAGAGCGTGTATGTGCGAGGTTAAGCTGACCTCTGACCAACTCTTCACTGCTCAACGGCACTTCTGGAAGCTGTTCTCACCCACTGTAATCAGCCTCTGCTGCTCACAGGAGAGCCACTCACATCCACTCACATCCACTCACATCCACTCACATCCACTCACATCCACTCACATCCACTCACATCCAGCCATACTGCCTGCAAATGAAGGCTGTGACATTTTACACAGGTCCATGTCCTCTGTTGAGTTCAGGTTCTCCCTCAACAAGGCTTCAGCCGTCTGCTTCTGTTCCGAGGGCTTTCACAGAGGAGGATGAAGTAAAAACTAAAGACTACCTATTAAACTATTATTAGCATCTTAAAACTTTATTCGAAGCTTTTTTCTCACTGAATTTAATAATGCAGGCAATGAAGACAGGAACAGATTCGACGGAGTGCAGTAAGAACCAATTTCAATTAATGTTTCTCCAACTACAAAGTTACACTGCAACGCTACATCGGTGTTGTGGGAGTAAGGCAATGGTGTCAGACGAGGGCCGTGATGTGAGCAATGATGTCATAGTTTCAGAAAATGGACACCAAACTAAAGGGGTCGTTTTTAGATTTATCCAAAATACCAGTTTCAGTCAAAGTGGTTATGGACGAAAAGCAGATCAAAACAGAAATGATTTTTTTACTGATAGAGCTAAACGTGTCTTCTTCTAGACCTCTGAGACAGCAATGAGGTGTAAAAGAGAAGGTTGTTTCACATACGTCGAGAAGTTTCTTCCGTGGGTTTGACAAAGGTCTCAACTGTGCCAATATGTGTTCCAAGATATCACCGTGTTGAAGTAATTTCTCGTCCAAGTTTTCCGAGATAAATTTTTCTTTGATTATAAAGAGCTGATTTTATTGCGGTATTAAAAATGTCTATTCACTATAGCTCATGGACCTCATCCAGCGTGTAAACAGTACATTTTGTACAAGAAAAACCTCAATTAACAGCAAAGTAAACTTTCAGTTGGCAGTGTTTGCCATTGTAAGTAACAAAAAGTTTATTTTGAACATACGGAACAGAACAGAACATTCTGTTTTTAACTTCAATTGATTTTGCTGCTACCTTTTAATTTGAAAATTCATGTCCTTAATTAAGCAAAGTGCTAACTGAAATTTTGAAGGTCCTATTCTCCGCATGTTTATAAGGTTTGATTGTGTTTCCAGTGTGTAATATAACATGAGTTAATGTCCGGCCTGTAAAAATAACCCATATTTTTCACATAATTCACTTCTCTGTCAAGCGCTTTTTCCCCCGTCATGAGAACGACTGATATTTTCCCCGTTCTGATGAAAGTCAAGAAAGTCATACGTCACGAGTTCTGATTGGTCAGCGGTTTCTGTGTTGTGATCCGACGGCAGAGTAAGTGCGTTTGACCGGGAAAGATGACATCGCTTACCAACACATGTTATCATATACTGATTCAATGTCTGATTCTGGCTCAACTGTATAATATTAAAGACATTTAATGCTATTAAATTGAGCATGACTTATGAAGTTTAAACGTAGAACAATGATTGATGTGTCTAGAGCTAAACTTTACCCAGATGTAAACCAGCATGTGTTTGAACCGTAAACAATAAATATAATCAACAAATAATTTAAACTAATCCTAATAAACACAAACAACCGATGCTGTCTGGTTTAATAACTACACTTCTTGTTGTTTCCACGACTAAACAGTGTTGCCCTTTGTGTAAGAAGTTACAGAAAGTGTTAAACGCACAAACTGAAATAATACAATACACTTACACTTTTGTGGTCCATAAACAAGAGAGGAACCTTCAACAATAATCCTTGTGTTAATCCAGCATTAAACTGATGAAGATTGAGGAAGTTGTCCTCAGTAAAATATGATGCACATAGTTTTATGAGTGGATTATAATATTCATAAATTATAATCATTGATATTTAAATACAGCATCCATTGGAAAGCCAAACAAAAGTGATTGGACTACGTGATGAAAATAACAGAGTTTTGATGACATGGCAACAAACACACTCTTTATCTGCTCAATAGGCTTGTGTGTGACCACACCCACTTGAATGTTTCTGTGGGTGAGGGTAACTGCGGGTATGATGTCACCTAAGCAGGAACTAGAGGGATGTAGTCAAAACCAGCGTTTTCTGTTTAATAAAATATCTTGCTTGGCATTGAACTTTGAGCTATATACTTTGACAGATGTTATTTATGCTTTAACAACAATATTATACACTTTTTCAAGTTTGAAATGTGGATTCACAATGAATGGGATCTTTACATTTTTAAGTATAATTTGCCTTGAACAACAACAAAAAATGCATTAATGTGTCGACCCTCTCTGCATAATACACCACCATGGAACGGAAAGCCAAATCTTTCATACATTTTTCTTTGGATCTTTCTTTAATTCAACATTCCATCGATGATTATCACTTTTTAGAACAAAAACACTCTAGTACATCCTCACCTCTGAAAACATTCCAAAAAGAGCAGAAATGCCCTTCATCTTTGTCTTCTGAAGGTCATCTTAAAGAAGGGGTATCACAGGCAGTTTTTGTCAATCTTTTGTTAACCTTGAGTACCTGTAGTGTGGAATCGTGTTGTTTATATCTCTGAAAAGTATTTGGGTTACTCACATCAACAGAAGATCTTCTCAAAGGTCTTCTCCTGGAATCTACACGCTGATGTTCGAGCTCTTTTGCAATCTCTGATTAATGCGTGGACTGGATTTTACAGACGCATGGTCAATAAAAAACTCATAGCGTATATAGAGTGATTGGTTGAATATTTAAAAGAACCTTTATGAAGCTTTTGGCAATACAGCTGGAGTGTAGTGAGCACAGAAATACCACGTCATGTGTCTAACTCGGTTTTTAACAAATAGATCATATTGAATTGAATTTAGTCTGCTAAATGACTAAATGTAAATGTAAATGTAAATGAATATGACAACTCAACATGTTTAACAGTTTAAAGCACTTAGAATGCACGAAACAGCGTGATTCCCATCCTTTAATTTTTCATGTCTTTTTTATGATATTGTAGCTATGACTAGAAAATCTCAACTTATAGTCCCATTGTCTTCAGTTTTATTATAATTATTGAATTATTTATAAAGTGTTTTTAAAGCACGGTTCACTAGAAGTAGCTCAATGTATTTGTGTTATTAGTATATTTGCCATAGACATAGTTCATGTTTTTATGCTACAATAACAGTCCACCTTCCATTTAAAAATAATGAATAAAAAGAGATTAACCAATACAGATCTAGAACAGCAGAACATGGGTTGTTAAATTCAGCAATGAAAGAAGGAAATCGACACTTGTCACTCTCTCATAGACATCAAGCATGGAAATCACAAGTATGTTTGACTTCATGCGGAAATGTGAAGATTGGCAATGATGTATGCATAGTAGAATGTATCACAAAACTGTGTTGTTGCTCTTGCTGATTGATCTGTGCAACGTTGTATGCTGAACACACCTAATGGCCATACAATGAAAAACGCATTTCTCTGAAACAACTCACTCAACAGACTACGTAATGTCCCTTTAATGCATTCTTTTAAATAAAAACTAGTGATATTGTAAACTAGAAATAGTTGGACTGAAGCATAATTTTGTTAATATATGTTTAGTATACAGCTGAATCTACACTTTTCACTTAAGCTGGGCGCACAAAACACCAAATCTGGCTGAGGAAAAGAGAAAACAGATACTGCAGTGGTACCAGATTTATTGGTGTTGTCACATACTCACATATTGCTGTAATGTAACAGAATGCTGCAATGCTTTAAACGTCGTTTTGTTTTTGCATTATAGCAAAAGTTCACCGCTCATGAAAGTTTTAGTATAGCGGAGCCCTGATGGACCAGCACTTTGTGTAAAGTGCTGATGTTCTGCTTACTGTCGACGGGATGCTGCTCTTCCTGGAAACAGATCGACTGATGATCTATTGATGATGATGATGATGATGACGACGGTGCTGTGGGAACCAAGGTGAATGGAAATCACATAATCATTAAATCTGATCGCAGGGACGTTATGGAGTGCGACTGGTTTAGAGGACAGATGATGACAAGGGGCGGGATTGAGATTAACACTGCTATCTGAATGAAGATGAAGGCTGCGAGCCGAAAGCGGTTAATCCCAATCCCACCATTCCCTGCAACTCATGTGGAGAAGAATCCTTATCCTACGAGTGGATGGAGAGATGCAGATGGATGGGAAAGAACAATCTTTTTGCTTTCATAGATCAGGAGTTTTTCAATTTGCAATCCATTTAATCTCCTTTATTAAAAAGATAAATAATAGAAATAATGTATGGGATTTTTCTTTCTTATGGATGTGGAGTCACAATTAGAATAATATTCTGAAGATTAATCTTAATCAGAATATACACCACAGAGATAAGGGTAGGGGAGTACAATCGCACATGTACGGGCATGCTTTAGCATCTTCAGTGTCTCAGACCTGTGGGAATCTATCAGATGTTCGCTCCCACAAAGACATGACTCACAGATTTACATCTGACTATCCCTCTGAATTTCTCAAAGGTTACTTTATGCTTCTAGCTGGAGATTTCATATCGCTGGCAGCTTTTCTTAAACATACTGATGTCACTTCACAACCTCTGCATCATAGTCACGCAAATACATCTGGAAGATACGTCACTGGGCTTTTCACAAGGCTTTTGATTTGCCTTTAAATCTTCCTTCCTGGGGCATGGATATGGACTATGGGGATTTTCAGCAAAGATGAGTGAAACATGTTTGAGTCACGGCTTTATTGTAATGAGAAAAAGCATGTGAGATTATACCAAGGCTTCATAAAATTCTCATAATACTGTCTGATGCAATCTGCCACTAGTGGGTAAACCCTCAGAGTTGCAGAATTCAGCTTCTTCTTTGATTAATAACACTCTGTTTGGTATAAAACAACTGATTTTACAGTAGCAAATATTGTGTGTGGATGTATAAGGGATGTTAATATACTGATCCCAAAAGGGTTTAAAACCTGTTATTTTGTATTTTAGTGTTGATCAAGGGCTGGGCCCAGAGACATCTATATCTGTGTCAGAATACACAACCTGTACCCATTTTGCACCTAAACCATGGGAGAAAAGAAACATTCTCATCTTTCAAAGTGCTCTGCAGCTTGCGCTGTTGTGGCAACTGCTGCTGCTTAGCAACCATTAGCTTTGTTTGCCGTGAAAGTTCCAGCAAATGATAAATGGATTTTCAACATCAATGGGCCTGAAAAACGATGTGGTGCACGACATGCGTCTCAGTGCAAAATACATCAATTGACAATTTTCTAATATGTAAACAAAAGTATTCAGATTATGGATATATCATAAATCGGTCTCTGCATGACTTCAATAGGTAATTTGATCATTTATTCATTTGTTTTTAAAACTTAAAAATGGGTTGGAATGCGCTGCTTGAACAAATAAGGGCGCACTTTTTTGCTAGACAGGCTCTTAGTTTAACTCACCTTAAAGTAACTGATATTCCCTTTCTACTTGTGTCCTCTGGGCTTTTGACTTCTGAACCACACAAAGAGTCTGCACAAATAATTGGGCTAAGAGTGGCATAATGGGATCGAATATTTGTTCCCTTTCAGTCGGTCTCTCAACGTTGTGAGACTGACTGGGGTTGTACTTGAGAACCTGTTTATGTCTGAACCTATTAAAAAGGTCAATTAATTTGCCGAATGAATCAATTCATGTCCCCGCCCCGGATGACGGGTTGAAAAGGGGATAGAAGAGATCATTCCTTACCTTTTGTTCTTCGGAACCTAGATGGTTGTGTCTGGTACCGACAAAACTTGCTGGTGTGACGATGTCTTGCAGCGGATGGTCCTGGACTCCCCTGTGCGTTTCAGCAAAGATCCCCAGAGGTTTTTATATTCCAACTGTGGGTACAGCGTGTGGTCCTGTAATGGGACGCCGTTATTCTCTTGGGTGCAACCGGCACATCAATGATGGAGATCAGCACGAGATCTGCCTCACTTGTTTGGGTCTCCAGCACCCCGAGGACGCTCTCGCGTGGTCGTCATGTCCTCATGGCGAGGCCATGACGATTAAGGAGTTGCGGTCACGGGTGGCTTTTTAGTTTCCGAAATCGGTCACCACCGCGTCGGCTTCCGGCAGTTTGTTCACTGGCGCTACGGCGCGAGTAGCAGCTGTCGCAAGCGGCGCGCAAGAAATGGACACGGATGTGTCTCCGTCAGCCTCTGGCTCGCGGGACCGTCACAGTCTGTCACACTCTCCGTCTCTCTCACTGCGGGACGGTTCGCTGTCTCGTGATGATGTGATTTCGGTTGCAGCTTGCAGAGCGAGCTGCTTGCTTCAGATCCGGAGGACGCTCTGAGCCTTTCGCCTCCGGCGGCCAAGGCTTGGGACGACCCGGATCCGGAAATGGCAGTAATATTTTTCCGGGCAGCCGCGAGTACCGGGTTGCAGTGCACGGCACCAAACAGCCACGCCCTCCCTTAGGAAGCCGGCCCAGAGGAAGCAGGCGGTGGGGACCCGTCAGCAGCCTCCTCGCAAACGTGCCAGGAAGCGCTCCTGACGGACCCAGCCTGGAGGAGTAGATAACATCTGGGACGGTTCCTTCCCCATTCCACTACCACAACGGCCTATCTTCAGGGCCACCCTATGTGGTTAAAGAAATAACAAATCCTCCCCCAGGTAAAAATCGCTGTGTTCACCCTCTTCTAGACGCACGGCTGGTGGAAACGCCATCCCGCGGCCCTCAGCGCCCTCCGCTGGACGGCGCATTGGCCAGCGGTATTCGGCAGGCAGCTTGGGTCGCCCTGTCCCCCCAGGACAATCCTGGCCGGACCCCGGACCCGGCAGCCACAGAACCACCCTCCCCGGGTACAGTGAAGCAGATCAGTCCTCTCGTTCCCCTGGCGTGCAGCTGGCTGGCGTGGTTACGCCGATGTTCCCCGTCACGGTGGCTCAAGAGGACGATCCGTCTCGGTTATGCGATCCAGTTTGCCAGACGCCCGCCCAAGTTCCCGTCTGTCCTTTTTACCTTGGTCAAGGTCGGGACGCGTCCATTCTTCGGGACGAGGTGGCCACCCTTCTGGCGAATGATGCGATCGAGCCTGTTCCACCAACCGAGATGTTCAAGGGCTTCTACAGCCCGTACTTCATTGTACCTAAGAAAGGCGGAGAGTCGCGCCCCATTCTAGATCTGCGCAATATCTGCACAGATTGCCGTTCAGGATGTTGACGCAGCGGCGCATCTTGACTTCTATCCGGAGTCAGGTTTGGTTCGTGGCTATAGACCTGAAGGACGCGTACTTCCACGTCTCCATCCTGCCTCGACACCGGCCGTTCCTACGGTTCGCGTTCGAGGGGCGAGCGTATCAATACAAAGTCCTGCCCTTCAGCCTGTCCCTGTCCCCCCGGGTCTTCACGAAGATCGCAGAGGCCGCCATAGTGCCCCTAAGGGAGGACGGAGTGCGCATACTAAACTATCTTGACGACTGGCTCATCCTGGGTCACTCGCCAGAGGTAGTCTGTATGTACAGGGACCTAGTGCTTAGGCACCTAGCCCGTTTGGGTCTTCGGGTCAACCGGGAAAAGAGCAAGCTCTCCCCTACGCAGAGCATCTCTTATCTCGGCATGGAACTAGACTCTGTCACTATGTGTTCGCGACTCACAGAAACTTAAAAATTTTCGCGACTCACAGAAGAGCGTGCACGGTCATTGCTGGCGTGTCTGTCTCAGGCTTCACGCACAGTGGTCCCACTGAAGACTCTTCAGAGGCTCCTGGGGCATATGGCATCCTCGGCTGGGGTAATTCCCCTCGGGTTGATGCATATGAGACCACTTCAGCTTTGGCTACAGAGTCGGGTTCCGAGGAGCGCATGGCACACTGGCAACAGACGGATTCACATCACGTCGAGATGCCGGATTCTTCTCGCCCCATGGTCCTCAGTGACCTTTCTGCGGGCGGGAGTCCCGCTAGGGCAGGTCTCGAGGCACGTCGTGGTGACGACTGACGCCTCCCTGCTCGGCCGGGGCGCAGTGTGTCACTGTGCTTCTATGTGGAACGTACGCAGGGCTTCAGAAGCTCTGAGCAGCTCTTTGTCTGTTTCGGAGCGGCAATAGGGGAGAGCCGTCTCCAAACAGAGGTTAGCACACTGGATTGTAAACGCCATAACAAAGCGTATCAATCCCAGCTTGTCCCTGCCCACTTGTAGTGAGTGCACATTCCACTCGGGGTGTAGCCTCCTCGTGGGCACTGGCAAAGGTTGCTACTCTGGCAGACATATACAGAGCAGCGGGCTGGGCTACGCCCACCACTTTCGCGAGGTTATATAACCTCCCAGTGGAGCTAGTTCTCAGATCAGGTCCTAGGTGGCAACACTTAGGATCAGTGTCGCGTATGCTTGCGAAAGCACCATCTCCCCTACATAGGTGAATAAGTGCCCCCTCTTTTTTAGCCCCTCTACTCCCCCTCTTCAGTGCGAGTATGGGCACCCTATCCTTCACTAAGCTCACTCTATAGTAGCAGGCTGTGCGGAGCGGCCCTGTTACTCAGCCAGGCTCAGGAAGTGTTCACCCCCATAGGGCTGACCCCTGACTTGAGCTGGAGCTCCATACGATGTGGTTCCCCCAGAAGGGCGACCCCGTTACGATGTAATATATCACTGAGGACTTCCCTATACGGCAAGTCCGGTGATCTCCCCCAGGTGGGCCTTCACCTAAGAGCTGTGCCAACCCCAAGGTTGGCGAACCATGCGGTATTCTTCACATGATACCCCCCAACATGGTTGGGATGTGATCTCCGCAACGTAGGCCCTCGATTAGAGGGGTAACGTTTTCCCCAGTGTCACGAGACAGACGGTTTCCCCACCAGCATGTTGGGATGAAAGGCCGCCGCCTGTAACTCGTTGGTGTGAGTCTCTCAACTTCCAGTCGATAGCTCTTTGGATACCATACAGGTTCCCACTGAAAGGTCATGACTCGCGTAGAGCCTCTGCGCCTCCGCTGACGTCAGTACACAGCCGTAGTGTGTGGCGTGATTATACAGGGACCCCAGTCAGCCTCACAACGTTGAGACACCGACTGAAAGGGATTGTCTCCGGTTACAAATGGTAACCTTGGTTCCCTGAAGGAGGGAACGAGACGTTGTGTCCTTCATGCCACAACACTCGGCTGTGGCGTCCTAGGGAGGTCACTTAGGTTTCTCAGCACAAAGGTAAGGAATGATCTCTCCTATCCCCTTTTATACCCGTCATCCGGGGCGGGGACATGAATTGATTCATTCGCCAAATTAATTGGCCTTTTTAATAGGTTCAGACATAAACAGATTCTCAAGTACAACCCCAGCCAGTCTCACAACGTCTCGTTCCCTCCTTCAGGGAACCAAGGTTACCATTCGTAACCGGAGACGATATGTATAAAACATGGATCTTCTTTAATTCATGAGCCAAAGAAGCAGATTTGTGAAAAAAGTATTTTGACTTGACAATATTTGTTACTTTTTCATCCAAATGTTAATGGAATTTTATAAAGTATATGATTTAGAAGTTTAGAACTTTAGAGCAGTTCCCTTTCAGCCGGTCTCTCTACGTTGTGACTGATGGGGTTGATTTTGAGAACCCTTTTCTCTCTGAGCCAATTGAAAAGGCCAATGAATTTGGCGAATTAATTAATTCAAGTCCCAGTTTCAAGTGATGACGAGTATTAAAGGGGATGGAAGAAATCATTCCTTACCTTTTGTTTTTCGGAACCTAATGCCTTGTTCATGACTTCTCCTGAGCTGTCAAAGTGCTTGTATTCCTGTGCAACGCAGAGCAGCGCATCGTTCCCAAGCGTGACATCCCCTGGGCGTTTCAGCATTCCAGAGGTGGCCTTTCTAAAAGAGGGCATATGCTCCTGCAGGGGAAGGCGCGTCCTTGCTCCACGCCATGGCTTTGTTGCAAGTTCATCAGGCCAAGGCGTTAAAGGAGCTTGATGAGGGGAGGTCCAACCCGGCCGTGATTCATGAGCTGAGAACCGAAACTGACATGGCGCTACGCCACCTCTGGCTCAACCTGGCGCAGATGTGTGATGCCGAGAGAGCCCGCTTTCTCAACGCATCGGTCGTGCCAGGCGGGCTGTTTGGAGACACCGTGGAGGGCTTTGCTCAGCAGTTCTCTGCGGTGAAGCAGCAGACGGAGGCTATAAGACACATCTTACCTCGGCGCAACCCGGCCACCTGCGGGTCACTGCGGTCCCTCCCATCTGCTCCCAGACACAGGACGGTGTGTCATGCAGCGAACAGAGGTACTCTCTCATGGACGGTACCTGGCAGGCGGAACCTCCTGCAGCCTTCTGTGCTCTCCGCAGGACGGTGCATCGAGCAGCAACTGTTGTCACTCTCCACTAGACGGTGCCGGGTTGGCAGATTTGCCTTTTTGCTGTCTTCATTGCCCACCACAGGAAGGCGCGTCGTGCAGCGGCAACAACAGGCAGGGATGTCAAGGTCATACGTTCCCCCAGGGCCTTCCCCCTGGCCGGACGATGACACTCGCAGGCACAGAACTTCCGTCCGCAGTGCGGTGACTCAGATTGTCCCTCTAGTGCCGTTGGTAGGTTACTAGCCTGGAAACGACTGTGCACACCGTCTCGGTGGCTAGAGAGGGTCATCCGTCTAGGCTATCTGATCCATATCGCCAGACACCCCCCCAAGTTCTGCCGGATCCTCACTACCTCAGTTCGAGGCGAGGAATCCTCCGTTCTTCGGGTGGAGGTGGCCACCCTTATGGCGAAAGGTGCGATCGAACCTTTCACACCAGCCATACAAGATGTGTATTTCACCCTACCCAAGAAGGGGGAAGCTCTTTCTCAAGACCATACAACCACATCAAATAGCAAATTTGTGTCCTGTTCATGTTTTCATTTTCAGTTACCTGCCACATCTACCCACATTATGATCTCACTTTAACATTATGAATCAAAGCCATCAACACAAACTAGCCATTCTGTCAAAAACAAGCAGCTTTTCAGAGAATTAAGCAGACAAAAGCCCCAATAATTAGAAAAGGTATCTGATGTGCAATATGTAAATCTTGAGCTACTCTTTTGCATGCAGTAAATATTTTATTACATTTGTATATTGAAAATGCATCAAAATTTTTCAATGTGGAGAATCTCTTTGAGCAAAAGTAAATGACGGAATCTCTGCAAAGCCCTATTCACTTTATCCCTCTATAATTGTATTACGTGACTTAAATGCACACATAACAAAATTAACTAAAAGAGATTTTAAGTGCCTGCATGCATACTCATGCACCACGACATCAAGATAATGTTTATGTCTGTGGGATTTACCACTTATGTAAAACCGCAATACCACAATATATTTCATTTATATACATTAAAACTTAGTTTCAAAATCATTTAAAACAACTGGATCATAGTGTAACAGTTCCCTTTAGCCAAGAATATAACAGGAACCTCAGACATTTAAAATGCATTAAAACAACGAATTGAAATAACATGCTATAGGTTACAATACTGTATATGTAAAAAATGAAGCAAAATATGTAACTAACATCACAACATAAAGTATATATACAGACCAGTTTTCAAAAAGGTTGGGACACTGTACAAAGTGTGAATAAAAACCGAATGCAAAGATGTGGACGTTTCAAATTTCAATATATTATTTAGAATACAAGAAAGAAGACATATCAAATGTTTAAACTGAGAAAATGCATAATTTTGCTCTGCAAAGACCTTGCCTTAGATGACCATCAGGATAAGACCACAGCAAACAGAAGTTTCTTCTCCATTCTGCTACAGCCCGGACTTGAACCGCTGGTTTTGTCTGGTCACAGGAGAACTGACCCCCAATTGAGACTGGTTTCTCCCAAGGTTTGTTCTCCATTCAGTCACTACTGGAGTTTTGGTTCCTTGCCGCTGTCGCCTCTGGTTTGCTTAGTTCATTTACAGCGAAATCATTGAATTAAGTAAAAATAAATGTACAGACACAATTTAAACTGAACAGAGATGACATCACTGAAATCAATGATGAACTGTCTTTTACTATCATTTTGCATTATAGACACACTCTTTGACTAACCAAAGTTGTTAAGCTGCTTTGACGCAATGTATTTTTCTTAAAAGGGCTGTATAAATAAAGGTGACTATGTGGTCTGGGATTATCATGTTGGAAAATACAAGGTCTTCCCTGAAAGACACGACGTCTGGATGGAAGCATATGTTGTTCTAGAACTTGGATATATTTTTCAGCATTGATGGTGTCTTTTCAGATGTGTAAGCTGCCCATGCCATACACACTCATACCAATCCCATACCATCAGAGATGCAGACTTCTGAACTGAGCCCTGATAATAAATTGGGCTTTCCTTGTCCTCCTTGTCTGGATGACATGGCATCAGAGTTTTCAAAAAAGGGTTTAAAATTTTGATTTGTGTAGTCCCAGAGTAATGCGTCTCTTCTGGATCATGTTTATAAGCCTTACTTATACCAGGCTTGGTTCGCGGAGCTAATACCTAGCGATAGCTCCCCCCGGGCCGATTCCCCTGAGGAAGGACCTTCTGTCCCAGGGGAAGGGTACTGTCTGGCACCTACATGGTGAGGAGCCCGGAAAATGTGCGACCAGCGCAGTGCTGTCCTCTCAAGAGAAACTTGAGAGCAACCTTTCACCATCTACGCTCAGGGTTTATGTTGCCGCTATCGTTGCACACCATGAGCTGGTAGAAGGCAAGTATCTCGGACAGCATAGCCTGGTAACCAGGTTCCTCAGGGGCGCGAGGCAGATTAATCCCTGGGACCGCGCTCACTACCCTCTTGGGATCGCTTTCCGAGACCCCTTCGAACCCCTAGTAGAGACTGATCTTCCTCGTCTCATGATAAAGACAGCACTCCTAGTAGAGTTTGCTTCTATTGAGAGGCAAGGGGACCTACAGGCACTCTCCATGTCCAACAAGGGCCTAAAATTCAGACCAAACTACTCTCTCGTTGTCCTGAGACAGTGGCCGGGCTACGTGACCAAGGTTCCTACCACTTCCTTTCGGGACCAGTTATTGAGCCTGCAGGCGCTCCCCACTGGGGAGAAAGACCAAACTCCTTCAGTGCTGTGTCCAGTACGCACCTTGCGCTTTTACATGGAACGCACGCAGAGCTTCAGGAGCTCTGAGCAGCTCTTTTTCCGTTACGGAGGTCAGAAAAGAGGGAATTCTGTCTCCAAACAGAGACTGGCGCACTGGATCATGGAAGCCATTACCATGGCTTACCGATGCCAGAACCTGCCCTGCCCACTTGCAGTGAGGCTCAGACATCTGCAGAGCAGTGGGTTGGGCCATCCCAACACCTTCGCAAGGTTTTACAATCTCAGGGGGAAACAGTTATCAGCTCGAGTTTTACACAGGTAGGACCAGCGACCTGGCGTACGCCTGCGAAAGTGCCTTCTCCCCTTTTCAGGTGAGTTCATTTGCCTCTCTGCTTCCCCCTTCGGGTGAGTATAGGCACCCTATGCATCACTCATATTTATTGGTTTAGACAATAAAAAATATACACAGTAATATTTATATTTTGAAGGAATTATTGATCTATATTTATCTACTCCTAACATAAATCAATAAAATAAAAGATGTATTAAAAATATGAAACATTAAAAAAGTGAACACAAAAGACGTACACTCGATTTTGAGTTAAACAAAAAAATGATATAAATTAATAAATGTAAAACATAAACTCTTAAAGAAAGGTTTTACAAAATACATATTAGTTTGTATTGACTGCATTTTTAATATTTGTAGTCATGACAAAAGAAACGATTCACGTCATATCATTGAGTCCTTCTCGTGGGGCTGCGTGCAGTACAAGAGCTCTTATGAAACATGCAGGCGATATGGTGCAGTGGGCTCATAACAGCCTGAGCTCATTGATGATGATGATGTGACCACTGCAGTGCCGGCCTATCTGAGAGCTGCTTTATTACCTGCAGCACTGTGGAGACCAGAAAAAAGAATGAAGCCATAAAAGCCACATAAATACAAATCCAGCAACACACCCCTGCCTGTGTCCATATATCCGAGTTGGTAAGCCCAATTCAGCAGAAATGTAAGGATATAGGTGAAGGCTATTTAATATATAAAATATTAAAGTCCCGGCAGACATTTAATTTGCACTCACGTCAAAAAACGTCATATAGAAGGTAGCGTGACTCCCAACCCATTTGAATCTATCATGTACAGTGTCTTTACATGAATCAGAACCAGAAAAGTGTGAACCTCCATTCTTAATAAGGAAGTTTGTTGTATTCAATTATACAATGCATATGAATATATTAGCATATTAAATGTGAATATTATATCTTAATATTTGAATTTTCAGTCAATATTTTTTCATGTACTCATCCCATGCCGTTCTGTCCTTGTAACATAAAATGGAATGTTAGACTGAACGTCTTTCTGCATCGACAGTGAACGGAGAGTAACACGGCCCAGCTCCCAAAATGACAGAAAGCGCCCTACAAGTATAACCAAAAACTCAACTTTTCCCAACGCCATATGACCGCTTTTTGTGGGCAACTGGCAGGAAATAAAACCATTATTCATGAAATATATCTTCTGCCCCTCCCTGCCCATTTCATTCACACTCCTGAAACCAGACTCAATGTGTAAGATCTGAACTAACATAGTGTAAGAGTACTTCAATGATTTTCAGAATGTTCTTTTGTGGGTGAACTATTTCTTTAATTCCAGTAAAATGATACAGGTGAAAATCTAACGGCACTTTTTTTGAGTTTGATGAAATTTTGATTAATTCTTGCAAAATGTCAGTCTCACAACAGTTTTAAAGGGTGATTCCCTGGGGATTTTCCTCGCTCAGACCGTAAGCCTGCAGTGGGAGATGTATCAAGGAGAATTTAGCAGCGAGGACAAAGAACACGTGGGATAATTGGGTTTCGCTCCCGAGAGCGGCAGCACACTAATCTGCTCTAATTACTTTCCAGTTTTTCTTCAACTGACCACAAGCTCACTGATGCTGGAGACCGTCGCAAATGAATTCAACAAAATGTATGTTGGGGTTCAAATGAGAAATTATTTATTAATACCATTTTATGATTATAAGTTATTGTATCAATATTCGATGATTATATTACATAAAGGTTTACTTGAAAACACTATAAAAGCCAAATAAAAAGTTTGTCAAGATATTTTACTATGAACTGAACCTATTCACTGCTTTATTATTTCTTTCAAATCCCTTTATTTTCTTGTTAAAAACTGTACTACAAGATGAATTGTTGATAAAAGGTGTTTTTCAGTCTTATGGACCAAAACCAATTTAAATCGCTGTTTAAAAAACACAAGAATAAATGTTGGGAAAGGCCGAACACAATGAATCATGTGAATACAAATGTGTCTATATGTTTAATCGGACAGGGGAAAAATAATAACACAACCAATTCACAAATAAATCTCAAACAAAGATAGAAAAAATAGAACTAAACTACAGAAGACAAAAGAACCATGTAACAGAGAGGGTAGCTAAGGGGGAAAGACCCACAACCCTCACTGCGCCTGTTCTCTATACGCAAGCTCGTACGTGATTCAGAATAAAGAAAAACAGGCTTTCCTCGCTAGTCTTTCAGAATAATCAAAGAATGACTCAATAACACAAAGAAGCTACCCGTTACAGATAAAGTATCTTATGTACATAAAATAAGAATAAGGCAAAAGGAAAAAACGGTTTTATAGCCGCCCAGGAGAACAAAGGCAACCAGCGGGGAGAGCGAGACAGAATGAGAGAGAGAACGCCCATGAGGGTTTGGACCCAGTATATATACGCCATCCTTGATGATATCCCGCGATCAAAAGGATGATAACTCCTCTCCACACAGTCTAAACAAGCTCCAAACAAACACATGAATCAACTGAACACACAACATTAGTATAAATGTGAAATATTCTCTACACCAATCAGAATTTGTCTGATGGAATCCAACGTGGCGATGCTTTAAAGTGTTTGTATGTGCTCTGTCTTTCAAAATGAGTGCTTTAAACTCTAATAACACGGTTGCCTAAATGAGTCAGGGAGATCTACACCGGGGGGTAAAAACCACCTCCTGGACATTTGCATTTATTTGATTTACATGTATTTATAGCATCCCTGATGTTATATTTTGTATATTCTCTTATTAAGTTTTTCATCATATTCTGGATGAAGAATAACAAAGTATGATGCAGAAGACATCAGCTTTACCTTTGATGGAATTCCTGATTCAGGTGTATCAAGTGTCCAGAGGAGCTGAAGACGTGTAGTTCCTATAATGGCCCCTAAAAATAGCTTCCACTGTCTATCTTACGTCTCATTTCTTCTATGACCCCGTCATGTTCTTGACCGCACTGGGCATCATGTTGCTGATTGCATGGCTCAAAACCAGACAAGGGTTTCAGTGTCTAATTACTGCAGTGATCAATGGAAAACATGTTCAAACAAATTTGCAGGTCTACAATTTGATCAAGGACGTGATCTGTTGAGATGATACATGAAGAATGCATAGAGCATGAAACACCATGAAGAAAAAAGCGTACATAAGGAAAAGAAAAATGCTGGAGGAAGGATTTCATACAGACAGTCTGTGAATGTCTAGCCTGAAAGTTAAAAGAGTTTGAAGGTTATATAAGTCTGATGTCCATTGAAAACGTTGGCGGTTTGAAAAGGGATTTGAAGTTTAAAGGTTATAATTCTTGAGTAATATGAATACTTGAGCAGTATGAAAAGAGATTTGAAGTTTGTGGAGTGCTGTTCCAGTGTTATCGCTGCTTACCAGAGTGTTCTGGTTAATGATGTCATTACGAGTTTCAAACCACATTTATTGTGTTAGGTATCTTTAGGAATCTTCAGCGTATAAAACTTGATTTTCACCACTGGGGCAAAACTTTACATTTCATCTTGCTGATATCTAAAAGAAAGAACTAAGCTAGGAAAAGTAAAAAAAATGTAATTTGTCATGTGTTCTGTAGACAGCAGGATGTCCAAACGTAAAATGTAGCGGGAAGAAAAAGAGAGACGGTTCAGTAAAATAAATATTATCTCCTGACACAGCTGTCAGCCCTGCACTATGAGTGATATAGCTTTTCAATAATGTAAATTCAAGGTGGCATGGCAGACCGCTGAGGACAGGACGATCTCTAAAGCTGTGAAGAACTACTTGATTCCAGTCTCTTACTCACACATACTGTAGATCCTGAGCTCATATTAGTCTAATTAATTAAGCAACACGAAACTGCTTGCGTTGGAACATCAGGACATCAAATCTCAGCTTTATGCTATCACACAATACCTTAATTTGCTGCAGATATGTTGGCTGGCAAAAGATATCATATTTATAGAGTTCTGTGAATACTGATGCATGCAAATGTAAGAGTGGCATGCCTGTTTTAATGGCTCTATAAATAAGAATGCATGCATGGGTGTGTGTTATCACCTGGGAGGCAGCACAGAAGGGTAAGAATAATTAAGATACATTATTCATAATAGCACATCTCATTGACTGAACTGTTATCAAGCCGTCATGCTCCATTAGATTCCCATTGGTTTTCCGGAGCTCCTGCAGTTGGTTTGTTTGATTATACGCTATTATGCAAGTCAAACATGTTCACAACTTAATAAGCCACGTTAGTCCAACCGTTCCAAAAGCCCACAGTATTAATATTGTAAAGATGTGTGAAAATTATTTCTTTTTCATATCCATTAAATCCTCTCTCTTATCATTTCTTTCTAGGGCATTGAGAGGCAGCTGCAAGGTTGTTCAATGTGCTTCTTGGGGTATTCCTTGGACGTTCTGTTTAGAGCAAGTGCTAAGGTACGGTTGACAAATTATTTTGACAAGTTATTACTCTAGGGAATTAACGGACACTTGGGTGTTTGGCATTTCTACATATGGTTTGGTCGGTTATGGCCTCTTGGTAACTTTGGTTATTAAATTAAATATCAGGTGATTTTTCACCAGTTGTTTGCTATAGTATTCATTGCTGGAGTTTGGATGGACAGTTAGTTGCTAGGGTATGTTTGACTAGGGCATTGCTAGACATTTGTATGTTTGGCGTTAAGTGCGTTGTTAAGCGTGAGTACCCTGTGTTGCTAGGCGGTGACTATAGTGTTCATTGCTAGGGCATTGATGGACAGTTGGTTACTATGATGTTTTTGTCTAGGGTATTGAAAGACATTCTGTTGTTGGGCATTAAGATAGGTGTTAAGAGTGATTACAGGGTGTTACTCACATATTAGTATCTATAGTGTTCATTGCTAGGGCATTGATGGACAGTTGGTTGCTATTGTGTTTATTGAAGACAGTTGGTTGTTTGGCATTTTTGCCCTGTTTATACTACGCTGTTTATTGCTAGGCCTATTGATGGTCACTTGGTCGTTTGGCCATGGATTGTTTTGCAAAGATGGTCGGTTTGTTTTTATAGTTTTATTGATAGGGCATGTAAGGTCCTTTTTGGTTACTGTAGTGTTTATTGATAGAAAATTGATTTAAAAAAGCAGGAAAAAAGCTTCTCGGTAAATTCATGGAAATCCATACTGTTCAATTTCTTTGTTTGCAATTGCATAATTGTTAGGGAGTGTGACAATCATTTCCTGAGAGGTCAAGTGAAACAATGTGTCTCTCAAGTGTAGGAAATGGAAGCACTTAGGTTGTGAAAGCTGGAGGCTTTATACATCAAAAGTCAACTGAGTGTGCTTGGATTGGAAGGCCTGTACGACTGGCCTGTACACATCACACAGATCATTCCCACCGACAAATATTTGGCACAGATGGCTGGAAAGTTCTTAAAGCATACAGTACAACTGTGTAGCCCTAACCAGCAACAGAATTGTGAAACCCTGTGCTAACCCTGTACTTTAATCCATCTCATTCAGCTGTGATTTGGTCTTTAGAGTTCTAAATAACCGTGTTGAGAAGCTTTATAAGCTTTGTAACGGGGGTTTCAAAAGTATTAAAAACACAACTATTGCTAACTTAAATACAGTCATACCAATGTAACACAAGAAGACATACATCAGGATGCAGAGCTAGGTATTTACACACATTTCCCAATTAAATGTCCATTTGCAAACTTGAGTTTAAATCGATTTTATGTTGGTTATTAAGTCAACATATCTTTTGTATTATTTGCATAATAGTAATTAAAACCAATTTTGGGGTACTTTAAATCTGTCATTCATGTATTGGCAAACATCTTTTGGCCAGAGAAAAAGGAAAACTGGTTACTTGTTCTGCAGTGCAGCACACAACAAATAAAAACTTTTCTCCAGATGAGAAATGGAAATGAGAAACTGATTAAGAAATATAGTCAAGTACACTCCAAAACTCAAATGCTTGCTTTTCTAGTTCCTATAAAACAGTCTTATTAATAAGAAAACACAGAACCCTCAAATAACACACGATTAACATTTCTTTCAAAGTTTCTGACATAAAACCCGTTTGAGCAGCGGAAAAACCTAGGAGTTTTACATAATCTTATATCAATGCAGGGAATAGAAGCTGACCCCCCAGAATCAAAAACCAGCAGAAAATATCAACATGTCTCTAGTGGTTGCATCAATAAACTAATGGAGCCAGACAATTACTCAATAACAAATCCCACCCGGTGTGTGCCACATGAATAATTGTCAATTATATTTTGGTAAAACCACGTCTGATTTAATGAAGTACTGAAAGAAGTGTGAGGCAGATGACTTCCATTTATTGCAAGATGTATTTTCTCACTATACTTTAACCCGTCTGTTGGTTCTTGCAGAGCTGCATAAACGTACGATATTCCTGTAGTTTTCATGTTAATGTAAACTTTGTACTTTATACTTTCCTTGTATACTAAACAAATGTGGCAAACATGAAATGTATAGCATACACAGTTTTGTTAAAGGAACCTCCTAATCCTTGCATGTTTTTAATAAATATTTTGATTGATTTTTTTTTGTGTTCCTGATAAACATGCACAGTCTTAGTCCTATCATGGTTCATGTTTTAAACAGTATTTTAGAGGAGTCCCTGTTTCCGTTGTGGCACTGGAATTCGTGGTTTGGCACTTAAAACAACATTTAGAAACTTGAATGTTTTTACTCAGCGGATAACAGAACACTTTCAGCGTTTGCATGTGATGTTCACAGGAAGATAAAAACACAACCCATTAGTCTCTGAAAATTGCTGGGGGAAATACACAGACAAAAAGGCATTTTGAAGAAGCCCAAATGGACTGCTAAATATTTGAAGAGTCTGCGACAGATTGCACTTACAGGAGCAGACGACACATTCAATATCATTGTTGGAAGCCAAACCTTTCTTGGTTTGGCCACCATAAGATATTTGTACTGTCTTTCTTCTGGTCAATAATGGGTTTTCTGAGTATTTGAAACCGGTTTTATATTCACTATACTTCTCAGTAGGTAGATCGTGGTGCTCATATTGCAGAGGTTTGATTAAAAGGAAACCAAAATACAGATGGGAAACTATAGTTTGGATAAATGCCAATGCCAAATGTATGTATGGAAATAATGGCCATTCAGTCCATACGATCTGGCCCGGTTCACAACTTATCGGAAAGACTGCAGCATAATGGAGAACTATCTTTTTTATCAACTACTTTGCAGTGCTTTTATTAACTTTCTTTTAACTTTATCAAAAATGCTTTATCAAAAAAAAAAACACTTCCGCCAAGAAGTATCATTTATAAGGGGAACAAGCCTTCCAGTTTTCACAGACATCCTTAATCAAACTCATGCCACGCTCATAGAATGAACATCATGTAGTTTCTCAGCAAAATGGCAATGTTTCCACAATGAAACCGAGAGCGGGTATTTATCACTGCAGCATCTCTGACTACAAGGCAGAAGTAATCTGTACTTTATTCAGAAAGTCTGAGAATCCTACAAATTGCAGCTTGCAGCACCTACAAGCTTTAGGATTAAATAAGTGAGAAAGCAGAAAAAGCCGAGAGTAAAACCAGCGAGGGATAAAGTAAATGTGTGTGTTGGAGAAGAAGTGATTGTTGGCCAGAAATAAACTTTATTTCCTGAGGCGTTCGGGTAGGTGGTATGACTAACCAGGAAACAGAAAACTTTTCCAATTTTTCTATATTCATACAAATAAACATTTCGGTTCACAAGCGTTTCTTAACGATAAATAATAAGAACATTATTTCTAACGCATTTATTATTTCGGTTAATGTTTATTCAGCATTTTATGCAAAATTCAACATTACTAAGATGAGTAAACATTATTTGCAACAGTAAATAATAAATTCTGTTAAATGTCACAACAAAAGTATTACCATAGTTCGCCCAATATATTTGTCATCATTTCTTTAGACTTTCGTCATTTAATTCTATTTCTTTTCCAGCAGAAAACGAAAGATGATATTTTGAAGAAAGTTGGTAACCATAGCGGCACCCAGTCACTTCTATTTTATGAACACAAAACTAACATCCTTTAAATCAAACTCAATAGTGACCTGTTCTTTTAAGGATAGTTGGTTTTATATTATGTTCGTTTATAAATAGTTGATCTATTTTCCTTGACGAAACATCAAGGCATTTCTACAGGTTTAGTAAACGTATTTAGTATTTAGTAAATGACGGTCTGCATGAAATACAAACTGGTATATGTTGACTTTAAAAATTCTTCTAAAAAGAATTCTAAAAAAACATGGCTAAACTGCAGCTGGAGATCCTCAGCATATCTCATTTTTATTCCCGTCTTATATAACCCACCTGATTTAAATAATTTGATCATTAGCAGTCAGCTTAACATCTAAGTGCATCAGGTTAGAGAAACTGAGAAAAAATGTGCAGTGCTGTGAAAACTTCTGCATTAAAAAGTATTGTGTTGTTGTCTGAGCGGCATGCTATTGGACGATTCTGCTGTAATCTGTTAAGAGTCAAGTCTCCTGTGGGGTTTATGGATTTGGGCGTATTGCTGTCGATATTTATTGGGACAGATCCTTACTTATCAGATTCCCATTCTGGAAGATTACGGCCCTGCCGGTTTTCCTCCACATATGCAGAAAGAGTATATAACAGAATCCCTATGATACAGTATCTCTGTGTTCCGACTTTTCATCGTTGACGAATCATCTTCACCATCTGCACTGTCACCCAAAGTGACTTCATCCCACACTACGTCCTTTGTTAATTGAATCACATTAAAGTTGGTTAAGGGTCACAGAGCCGATTGTGTGTTGCTGCCTCCACAAATGAGGTAATTTTCCTACGGGATCATAAGCGTAGTCATATATATTGTGTTCCGCTATACTCCTCTGTCCTGAAACCCACAGACCTGCTGCATCACACCACCTCAAATCTGAAACTTCAACTGTAAATGAACATTTAAACCAGTACTGGGCCCAATGATATGTTATGTCAAGGGTATGAGCATTGTGTCTTTCTTTGTGTTCTTTCATTCATTCACTATGAATTTGAGTTCATTTCTAGTCCGTGGTTGTGATACAAACAGCTGGGATTCTCAGTGGGTCAGGTGGAGGTTTGTTTGACAGAATTTAATCACAGGCATGCGAGAGAGCAAAACTTGCATGTCAACTGTCCCACCACATGCCTTCCTGTCACGCAGACATCAGGTTAAAGCACGGATGTACTTGACAGGCCAGGGATTAATTTCTAAATAGCAAGCACAGATGTTCCTCTATGACTGGTGGTGGGTGATACCTGCACACTTCTCCATCACTGCTGAGAACATCGCTGTCGTGTGACACGGCTGATCTCAGGCCCTTTTTTTCTGGCTGACATCATTTCTTTATTATTAAATATCACACATGGGATCAGAGTGTATTCATCCATCATTCTCTTTTGATATCACCCATAGACAGGTGCTATATATTTATATTAAGGCTCTCATTAAACATTGCATAACGAAATGTTACTTATACAAATCATTTTTAAGCACCATGCGGATGTGACTACTGCAATCTGCTTTGCAGCGATGCAACCGTGATAAGCACAATTCTAATTTTGGGAATATAAAATTATATATTTAATTGAATAAAAATGAGTATCTTGAGTAGGGTAAACATTGTGATTTTATCAAAACATCTGATCTATACAACTCAAAAACTGTAATTTCCATCAAAAATAGACACAACCATTGGGTTAAATTTAGAAGAAACTAAATAGATTAGGTTAAAATACCCATGAATTTTATTTGAAATTACCTAGCACATGTGGATTTAAAAGCCAATGGTTAGGTTCGTCCATTTTTGACCTAAAAGACCAACATTTTAAGGGTGTGTATGGACCAAGATTCGAATAGTGTCCTTTTTCTATCAGAATAAAAAGTTAGCTGTAGTCTGTACAGAATAGTTAATACCATTAATCTGCAACGTGATTACTTTGCTGTTGTTTATTTGCAATAGGCACAAATTCAGCTTTTCAGGCTTTGCAGAGATGAAAGAGAGTTAATTTCTTATAGAAATAAAGACAACTTGTTCTAGTACAGAATTTGAAAGACTACAGCTTTAAATCTGAATGGCATGGCCAACTTTTGAGCTCAGTCTCTATGCATTTGTGTTGCCTCGGGCTGTATTTATGTATGACGCTTAGATGTTACAAAACTGATCAAATATAAATCTTCAACAAATAACCCAGGGATGAAAATATTTGCCATGAAAGCAAAATCAGTGCACTGCAATTAAATCATAACCTGGTTATTATCTGAAGAGTCAAATCGTTTAAGCATTTGTTTGTAGGATTGTGATCGGAGGTATTGCCTGTGTCAGGAAAACAAATCCTTGTGTTTGCAGGGCGACATTTTACACTCAATGAACATTTATGTTCAGCCAGAAACAAGCTTTTCTTTGAGCAATTCTTAATTCTAAAAGCATCAGAAATTTGGTAACAGAGTTAACCCCACAGGTACCTGCATGGGTTCATTGGGAATTGTCAATGTTCAATGTTCATTTTAAAGTAGTGTTACTAAAACTGTAAGGAAATAAACAGAAACATTGATCATGCTTCTTTTTGTTTTAATGGTATGGAAGTAAATGAAATGAATGCCATGAGTTGTACTAAGACGTGTTTTTATGGTTAAAAAGAGCCAGGATGAATGGTCAGTTTTCAGTCGTTTAATAGAGGAGAGATATTGAAATGTTGCCACTGACCATTCAAAATTATTTATTCAAAAGCATTTGCAATAAAAAATAAATTAGCAATACATAGAGACATCAGGTAGGGTCACCAAGAGGGCTTGTTCACTAGTTGCAATATTTTAAATTTATATCGTCTTATTTAAAATATAACACAATACTATTTTATTTTTTATTTGTTTGCAATAAGATACAAAAAGGTAAGTTAGACTTATGTAAAAGTGTCCATCCTGGAGATCTTTATCAGCTCACAGCTGCTTTCATTCTTTTCAGGCAGCTTTGCATGATATTGCACATAAAATAAATGGATAAATAATGGATGAGGAGCGCTGAAAAGTAAGTGCAGAATGGGCATGAGTGGTAACTGTAACAGGATGATTGACAAGCGGGTGATGGGACAAGAACACTGAATGTGACAGCGCTATCAAGACACATTTTATGACATTGTAGTGTGATCTCATTGGAGACACATTTGAATGGACTGTCCCATCATGTAGAAGCAGTGTTTTCCTCTGAATGTGTCAGACCACATATTGAAAATGGAATGACTTGTCCGGTTTATACTGTAAGGTCAGGCTCTACAGCCATTAAAAGAGCAGACATGGCTTTTATACAGACCCTCTGTAGCCCGGGTAAATTTCCATCTACAAAAAGCTCTGTTCCACACAGGACGCAAGTCTTCTCCCAAGCGTGCTGTGAAAATGTGAAGAACAGTGGTTGGGGGATGTATTAACTATGAGATATTTGACAGTCCGTGACGAAGGTCCAAGGAGATTTAGAATAAAGGAATGTTTTCTGAATTACTAACATCTCTGATATTCAGTCGAGAAAGACCAAAGACGACATGAAACTGAGCAGTGGTTGGTTTTGTTACCGAATGAAAAATAAAGTTTTGCTCTTTTTAAGTGATAAACGGGGCTCAATTCTGTGAAACAGAAGAATATGAATGTTGTAAAACACACCATAGACCTCAGTGAGGGATGACGGTTTAAAACTAAAAATGTAATTAAACAAATAAAGATCCTCTTGGATCATGTCCTTGAGCTGGCCCAGGACAATTCTTTAAGGATCTTTGTTAAGTTTTAAGACAAAAGCATGTTTCATTCTTGTTAATAATCCCGATACAGAGAATTCTCCCTCATTACTTCAAAATAAAGAGTTCATCTTTAAAGAAAGGATAACTCATGCAGTTACTGCCAATCTTGAGTTAATCTGTGTTGTGTTCTTCATATATCATAAGTTCTCATCGTTTTCTCACATTTACAGAAAGCAGATACAGCTGTACTAAAAGAATGGAGATTAGAAGGAACAGGTTCCTTGTGTCAGGAATGGATGGTGAAGAACCCAAATGCAGGATGTGATGAAAAACAACAAGACAAAAACCCACGATGGGGAAAACGGTACACTCAACACTACTGAAACGGCAAACATGAAACTTCCCACGAGGGGTCACAAAACGAGGTGTTACTAAAAAAAACTAAAACAAGGCAAAACACGAAAGGTATAATCCAAACAGGAACAAGAAACTGGAAACACTGACAAGGCACAAACACAAGTAGGACATATAATGCAACCACCCAGGACAGCAAACACAAGGGCTTTATATAGGGAACATAACAAGGGATAACGACACGGGCAGGTGTGGGGAATGAAACACTGATGGGAAGATAGACAGGATAACAAGGGGGCGGGGTCAAGAGACGAGACAAGAGAGCACATGGCATGTCATAAACAAACAATACCATGTGACACTCACACAACACACACATATGGGTCTGCCATGAGTCTGCCAACATCAGGAAAAACATGAGCAAGAGAGGAAGAATCATGACACCTTGTGATGGAGGAACAGGGACGAATCAGCAAGTTAAACAGAATGAAGAAGTAATTCTTAAAACATGTTAACCCCCCAACCAACAAATCGGTCTACTTTTAATGCATTTAACTTTTTAATGTTTTAAAGTTGTTTTGAAAATGTGGTTTTACTGACAAGACATTTCTTCTTATTGCAGTTGCACAGTACAAACTAGAAACCTGTTAACTAATCCATCATTATGAGGATTTTTAGGAGTGTATTGCATTTGTTTAGTTATAAAGATTGTTCTCTCATACTGTGGAAAAAGCAATTAGACCAAATTATTTGAGAGTGTTAATGTCAAATAAAGGAGGTCCGAGTACTGACCCCAGTGGAACATCAGTGGATATCTCTCTCTCTCTCTCTCTCTCTCTCTCTCTCTCTCTCTCTCTCTCTCTCTCTCTCTCTCTCTCTCTCTCTCTCTCTCTCTCTCTCTCTCTCTGGTCTCTCTCTCTCTCTCTGGTCTCTCTCTCTCTCTCATGTAATAATTAACTATCAAGAAGATGATATATTACATGATGTCTGGTTTATGCTTCACTGAGTGTACAGCTGATTTTTAACATATTTCCTTGTCATTTGGAAATGTATGATTTAGTTGGTCTTCTATTTCCGTAGATTTTCTGGGTGTTTAATTTAATCCTGCTGTTTCATGTTATTTTAATGGTCACTTGTGTATTTGTAGCCCCTATGTTGGAACTGTCTTTGTGCTTGTTTGTTAATTTGCTGTTGTCTGATTTCAGGGAACTTTCTGCTTCTGCTTTTGATCTATTGATGTGTTCTGTACAGTATTGTTTGCTTTGTTTTACATTTACATTTACATTTAGTCATTTAGCAGACGCTTTTATCCAAAGCGACTTACAATAGTCGAGGAGACAATGAAGCGGTAAATAGCCGATACAACAATAGGTGAACAAGTGCTACAACAATGCTACCGAGTTACACAGAGAGAGAAGTTACAAAAGTTTTTTTTTTTTTTCATAGAGTGAGTAGTTAGAAAAGAAGTGAGTTAGTGAGTTAGGTGTAGCCGGAAAAGATGAGTTTTTAGGAGTTTTTTAAAGATAGAGATCGAGTCTGACAAGCGTGAAGCCAGAGGCAGATCGTTCCACCATCGAGGAACTGAAGCAGAGAGAGAGAGAGAGAGAGAGAGAGAGACAGAGAGAGAGACAGAGAGAGAGAGAGAGAGAGAGAGAGAGAGAGAGAGAGAGAGAGAGAGAGAGAGAGAGAGAGAGAGAGAGAGAGAGAGAGAGAGAGAGAGAGAGAGAGAGAGAGAGAGAGAGAGAGAGAGAGAGAGAGAGAGATTTCTTACCCTTTTGAGCTGGTACCACAAGTCTCAGCTCATTTGCGGAGCGCACAGATCTTGAGGGCCTATATCTTTTTAAAGAATGACCATTCAAATTTTATTTGTTTTTGCCCTTTGCTAAATATCATCACTCCAGCTGCATTTTAATGTCTGCTGCATCCCTCTGATATAACCAAATTAAATTAAGAGAGTCAGATCACAGGTCGCCTTGGAAATTAACTGCAGTATGAGCATCAAGTATTTAAATTCAATACAATAGATTTTGTGATAAATGCAGAGCACTTGACTTTCTATAGTGTTAATAATCATGAAATGTAAAATTCTGACAAAAACTACAGTGACCCAACTCCCCTAAAATCAATATATGAAATAACAAATGTCCTGTACAAACATCTGTGCATATTCTAATATCATTATTCCTGTCATTTAAAGAATAAGTCCTGCCTAATTTATGGAAAATAATTTGCTACTTGGTTTTATTTCTGTTCCTATATCTTGAATTCATTACTTAATGTAAAATATATGCGATTTACAATCCAAATGTTACCAGTATTAAAATTCTACAGTGTCTTCATACGATTGATTTTTTTCCAGAGTCACGATTCCAATAATTGTTCCATTGATCAATGGCGCTATAAATAAAGAAGTACGGAGGTTTGTATTTATTGGTAGTCTTTAGTGATTCACACTTTGTGGTTTGGTGGAGGTTAAAGATGCAGGATGCTGAGGAAGGTGGGCAGTATTAGACTTCAGAATCCTCACAGCCCAGGAGATGCGTTGGGTGTGGGAGCCAACCGTTGGCATACATGCTCACTCCTGTGGGTGTGGAGATATCAGTAAAATGTCCTTCGGAGAGATCCATTGTGGGTGCCGCTGGGACCCTGAAAAAAAGTCATAAATGTTATGGTTCCAAAACTATTATGTAACTGCTTACCTTTATATAACTAGATTTTGGGTCACGATGGATGCAGCTCCTTTGGATGTGAAGATATTAAATGTGGAAAACAGGAGTGAAACAGAGTGATATGTGAAATTGAGCAAAAGGAAGCCCTCGGGATCAAACACACTAATAAAAAAGTTTACCTTTACTGTTGCTTTGGCTAAAATCACTAGCAAAATGCAAAAAGACTTCTCATAAAATGTATTCATATTTTTAAAACCTCTTAATGCAAACCTACCATTTTATTCCAAATGTAGAAGTAAAACTTTCTAAACAGCACTCTTCGATAGAAGAGATAAAAAGGGTATATAAATCCAAACAGAACAAATCTAACGGCCAACTAAAAGCTTTGTGAGAAAACATCCAGCACACTTAATGCAGAATTAATGAGCCAAAGAATTTATAATGAAGATTAAGATTTATCGTCCCTTTTTATCCCAAAACTCTTTAAACTGTTGTGTACTCTCAATAGTACAGCAAACACCCGGCGTACATCAGCGGATGACTACACAAACACCTTTCATGCATTCTCTCGAGGCACGGGAAGATTTGCATTAAACATGACCACAGGATGAACTGAACTGCCTAGTAAGAGCCATAAAGCAGAGGGTTGTCCAGCGGTCAGGAAAATATCGAAAATCCAGCACAGTGTGCTCAGACCAAAAGAAATGGACATTATAATAGATCATTACCATGCCTTGATGTCTAATATCCACAAAACCAGCGCCATACATCCTTTTTAGTTCTCTTTTGGATCAGTTAGCAGTCTAATCCAACCTAGATATAGAAATACATGTTTCAAATATTAAAACTATAAAAGAATACGTCAAGTAGCGATGGCCTTTGTTCCCCATGCTTAAGTTAAATCTGAATTTTGACGGGATTGTTTTGTCCTCCCTTCATCATCCTCTGATTAATTTAGTAGTTAAGTTGCTTTGATAAACATATGATTAGTAGTTATTATTTCTCTGAATGTTGTAAGATCTCAGTGTTCACAGAGGTTTTTTTCTCAAGCTGCAGTACTTTTGAAGGAATTTTGGAAATTCTCAGTCTTTGATATAACTCTGCCGTTTCCCAGCATTCTCTTGTGCTGTGCGCCCAGACACATAATCTTTTATTCATCTCCGCTTCTGCTTCTCCAATCATCTCAAACCCTCGAGTCAAAACCAAATAAACAAACAAGCCCAATTCTGTGTGCAGTCACCTCTACAACCCTCCAAGGCAAATGGAAGGGATTGCCTGGCTGTCAAAGTAAAGCTCCGCCTCTCTGTGTGAGGCTTCTTCTGCAAACTTTAGAGAAAGTTCGGAGAGGTTATGTGAGGAATGAACGTCTCTACACAATATTATATTCATAAAGACTGTAAGACTTTTGTCACAGATCTGCTTTAACACATGCACTCATGGAAAGCTGGTTGTCTTGTTATATTTTATAAAGTGTGATTCATTTGTATTTGCTTTGTTGTGTGTACGTGCATGTGACCCTTTAATTAAAAAAAAAGGTATTATATGCTAATCATTTTTTCTCGGTTTCAGAGATTGTTTTCATTCTTAATTCACTGAACGTTTCTGTATTGAAACTTACAAGTCCACAGAAAGTTTAAAAGTGTCACTAAGGCGTTGTTTAATTGGATGGAACAATAATCAATGATAAACAAATCATTTTTACAAATAAACAAATAAAAATACTTTTTATGTTTACTGGTTACATTTTCTTTATTTATAATATTATATAAAATGATTAAGAAAAAAGGACAAGTTTCATCTTTCAAAGTTTCAATGATTTTACATTATTGAAATATTTCACAGTTACCATATAATGTAGTTTTAATATTAAAAATAAAAGAAACAAATCACTTTAAAGAGAAATATGGAAAGAAAGAGAATTGTTGGATGGACAGGATAATGGTTCCCTATCCACGGTTAATGGTAATTCCCTTCATTAAAGAGCCCACAGTTTTATCTGTTATAATGTTAAAAAACTTCTCTCACATGTAAAAGCATTTATTTATATTTTATGAATGCATTCCATTACAGTACTTAATATTCTCAGCATGTACTTCAGGGAAACACATGCTACAGTCGGTGAAATTCAGTTCAATAGCCTTCAGCACAGCCGGGACATTTCAGTACATCCATACTCAGAACTTTGGCAAAATTTGGCCAGCGGCATTATAAATATAACAAACACATATAATTTCACATTATTAACATAAGCGAGGGTCAGTGAGTTCAGAAGCGTATCTAACACAACTATGCAAATGCAGAAATAAAAGTAGGTCAATATTCAAATATATGGTGCGTGATTCCATTTATTTTTTGTAGAATACAAAAGAAGATATTCGCAGAATGTTGAGAAAAAACCAGTAAATGGTTGCCAACATTGTCAAAAATCTTCTTTTGTGTTCTGCATAAAAGGTAATATGATACTATATTATGATACTCTGTAAATAATGGCAGGATTTCATTTTTGCTTGAATCATCACTTTCTTGGCCATCACACAGTGTCATTACCTATTTTATACTTGATATAGTTTCTTCAAACATTAAAATACAAATTGCTCTATGATACAAAAAACAATGCGTCCAATCGAGGTTTCACATCCAGATATGATTGTGTTCCTGTAATTTTATGGGGTATTTTGGGGTTAGTTTGAGAACACTGTTTACCATCTGCTGCCAGTGGACCTTTTTCCAAACACCGGCCTTCAGTCTCCAGCCCAGGTGGAGCACACAATGCCAAAAATTGATGCTTAAAAATATAAACTTTTAACCGAGTTTAAATTGTTTTGTGTATCTTCCGGAAATGAGAAATGGGTTATAAATATGTATTTCAGAATAAAGATGAGTGGCTGAGTTTCTTCTCAGAGTCAGAAGCAGAATTTGGATTCAGGTTTCTAGGTTTCCGTGAGCAGAATATGGATCAACCGTCTACCAACACAAAATCCTTCACTCACATGCATGAATTATAACTAAACTGCTCTCAATTCAAATTGCTCATAATACCATTATTAAAAATAGTCATAAATAGGAGACGAGACGTGATTCACACAAATTCATGATCAAGCTGAGAGGATTTATGTGATCACAGCTTCTAAAGTCTGCGTTCAGCTAAAAGCCTTTCTAATAAATGTAATTGAAGAAGATGTACAGCACAAGCGAATCTGAATATATTAGATATTAATGAATAGCGGTATGGATCAGCACATGAGAGATGTGTTTCACAAGGTCACTTGGGTGTGTTTATGTGGGGATGATGAAGAAGACAAGGCTATTGTGTCTGAAGGAGAATCAGATCTCAGCTGCTGGGTTTTCGAAAAGACATTTGCACTCCACCGCTGACTCTCAAAGCTACTTGAGTTACTTAAACATCGATTTTAAGGCTTTTTTTAGAGGAGAGCATTGCTGTGTTGTGAACTTTGGTTAAACAGGAGACATGTTCACTGAATTCTTCAGCCGTCCGACAGTGAGTGATGTCTTTACTCCCTCAGAGGGACAAAGCTAAACCTTGAAAATGGATGGACTGGCCATAAGGGCCAGGAGACCGGTCAACTTGTAGGCCGGCTGTCAAAATTAAGTTTGAGTAAATGTATAAAGATTTTAACGGGAGAAAAAGTTTTACATGCCACTGCCTGTAAGTTTGAACCACACGGCGTTACAGAACTGGATTATAAAAGATACACAAAGTCCTCCTTACTAACTGACCTTTTACTTCATGATTAGAATTTGGTGGCCACTGTGTTGACGGGATACAAATGAAAGTAAAATGTTAAGTAATGTTACTCTGTGAGAGGCTATTTTGCCAGCACAGTTTGAGTCCACTTGTCACTTTAGAAGAAAAAGTTTCTGCAAAGTTGTTGTGATTGATCACCCATGTGAAACACGAGGGCAGTGTCTTTTAGAATGACAGTGGCACATCTGAAGGGCATCAGCGGTCACTGAAAACTCTTCTAGTGATATGTGGTGACCCAAGACTTACAAAGACACTTCAGCTTGCTTGGCTTCCTTAAAAATGGTTAAAACAAAACTTTTCAATATTGTGAGACTGGTTCTGTATCCATGCAGTGAAAGTCAACTGAGTTTAGAATTGTTGAAAAGAATAACTTAATACAGGTTTAAAATAATTATTATTTGTGTGGAAGTATAGCTTTATTAGTTCAACATCATAGACTATCATTTAAAAGTGTCGTGTCACCTGATCGACATGTTTATATGATCATTTGTCTGAATATTGAAAGTAGTTCATAAGTGTAAATGTGATGCCAAATTGGAATTTCTAAAAAGTTTCACAATTAACAATTTGGACCAAAAGATAAAGAAACAACAACAGATAAGGTAATGTTTAAAAAGCATCTCAGGGTCCGGCTTCATAAAATCCCAAAAGAACTAAATTCTAGACAAACTACGACTTCCCTTAAATATGACATAATAAATATTATATGTAAGCACTGTTTCTTTAGTTACATTTATGTTATTTAAGGGCTAAGAAGTTTACCATAGTATTATTATAAAATGTGAAAAACTGACTCTAAACTTGAGTGAAATGTGTAATATTTTCAGAGCATCCCAGGGTGAGAACTTCAGAAGCTCTTCAGAAAAGCACTAGAAAACATGTTTTAAATTCTAGTTATATGGGAGACTAGACTGAAGATGATCATTTTCATTCCTATAGTTTCCTTTGTTTTAATACATTTTTGTTTCATTTTATTTCAAAAATGTGGAAAAATATAAATGCATGTAAGTGTCCTAAAAAACTATTGACCTGAATGTTTAAATACAAACGCCGACTAAAGCGGTCCCACCAAATCATGTAAAATGTGAAATGTGTTTTTGTTCACCTTGATGTGGATTAATCGGAGTAAATCCGGGTGAATGACAGAGAGATTTGTGGGTCAGTGGGTTTCAGCACAAGTAATTGGCTGGATTGAGAACACACAAGTGGAACTACACACGTGACAATGTTATAAAATACACACGCATATTTCTAATGTGAATATCAATACGCTGAGCACCCGATTTGAGAAGGTCACAAAAAGTCAAATCAATAAAAGAAACTTGTGCATACACCCTTTGTAAAAAAAGGGTTGTGTAATTGAATAGCACACGATAAACCATGGGACAAAACAAAATATATATATATATAATGTTCAAATAAACAAAATAAAAGCTTATTTATTAATCAACAAAAATCAACTCAAAAAGCTCTGCAAAATAAAAAAAAGGGTTTGTTTCTGAGATTCCTAATAGTGTGGCAAAATATAATATTTACTTCACATAGATATATGTTATGCTTTCGAACCAAACCAAACTTGGTCTGCTTAAAGTCTTTGTTTAAATTGTTGGCTGCCATGCCATATTTCATGAGATGTTATACCGTAATGTGACCGTTTGTTCATTATTTGTTTTTTAAACTCACAGTGAACCACATTAAGAGTTTTTTTTTTAATGAGATGCAAATGGATTTTCCAGGACGAAGTGTTGTTTCACAAATATGTTGGAATTGTTTTCCTTTGTATTTCCTTAGTAAAGGTTTGCCCCCTAGACTTCCTATTACTAACTGTTTTTGTCCTGATATTAAAACAATACTTTATTAGGTGGAAATCCATCATCCATATTGAAAATAACAAACAATGACAATGCAAGTTGCACACCCTGAGACTTCATCATTTTTATGTTTGAGATAATAAATGAAACTATGGCTAAAAGACAAGTTGTCCCGTGACCTTGTCACGAGATTAAAGTGTAATAAATAAATTTAGAAATGATTGTAACTTGATGTGGTGAGACTTAATAATGTGATGGGACTGATGCAGTTCAATGACACATCTGCAGGGCAAGCACAACTGCTGTTTCAGACAAATGTGTTGCTGCAAAAATAAGAGCTGTCCCTAAACTTTATCTAATAAAACTGAATGTAAACGAGTGAATGACAAGCAGTATAGAAACGCTGTACAAACACAAGAATATTAACATATTTTATATTTGGTACTTTTGCTTGTTTCTTGTCACCACGGTGCTCCCTTGATACAACATCACATATATACAGAATAGAATCGATATTTTGGTGAAAATTAAATGACATAATATCATTTGTATAGACAAAAACAAAAACACACTGTAAAAATTATTGATGTGGCATAGTAAATATCACAAAATTAAAGAGTTGTTTATACTTAATAAAATCATTTAAAACATTGAATAGATTTATTCCAGTTATAAATAATAAAATAATTGAGGAAAAGCCCAAATAACAAGTATAACAAATTAATAAATATATTTGTAATATACATCAATATTTTATGAGTTCTAATTGATATCTTGAGTTAGTAAATTTAACTTAATTTTTACTTTAATACACACCATATTTAACAGTATATTTACTAAATTTAAAAGCTTTTAAATTTACTAAGTTTCTTTTAGTGTAAATGGTTTCACATTTATTTATGTTCAAAAAGAACAACATTTGATGTGAAATACGACTCTTCTCATGTTGTAGAAATGTTAAACCGTGTTAAAGTGTGTATATCCCACGTTTGACAGAGGGATGCGTGGAAGAGAGCTGGTGTGTGCTGTATGTTCAGTGTGTTATGTAACCGCTGTCGTCTGATCTTTTCTACGCATGTTGTGACAGTGAAGGATTTGACGTGCACAAATCTCAGGCCTTAATCTAATGCTTGCGTGCCACGCTCTGTTTGCCCTGAAGCTGTTGTGTGTGCGTGTATGTCTGTGTCTATGTCATTGTGTGGATAAGCTGTTGTAGAGTTATTGTGAATATGCTGAAGCCACCAAGCTAACCACATTATAACACGTGTATGAACACATTCACGGTCTTGGAATATATAAAGCTTTGGCATACCACTATGTTTTCTGGTACGTGCAATATTACATCACAGGCTTACATGTTGATAAAACCCTTCATGAGCAGAGGAGACTCCACACAAACTGAGCATCGTGAGACACAAGGACTTCCCAATCCCTCTTGTCTTTTAAGCATGAAAGTGTAATGTCACACTCATTTATTCATTCTTAAACATGTTTTTTATGATATTAGCTGACTGTGTGTTGCTATCTTTATAAATAACTCTCACAGTTTTAATTTCATTTGGGTTGAGGTTGATGATGAAACACATTTAAATTCAAATGGAAAGGTATTTTCCTCTTTATATGAACGTGTACATTGTGCACCTGCGCGTCATACACACAACATATGCATTCGACACATCTGATTGTAATATTTATATTAACAAATTAATAATCCATTTTGTAAAAGGTAATCAATGTGAAAACGCAACAGTGAAAGCAGAAGAAATCTGTTCATACATGGCATCCAGTTTCTGTCTTCAAAACTTTTACCAAACGCTCATCTGCCGGATGTCTGACCCCTCAGCACTAGGCCGAGCTGAAACTACACACACCCATCTCATTCAAAGGTTATATTTGTGCGTAAACCTTCTCTTGATTCTCTGCTATTGACTTCTCTCTCCGTCTCATCTTTATCCGCACATCCTCCTCCCATAAAGCCGGCCAGGATTCGGGCTGATGAGAGGCAAGGGGAGAGCTTCTATATAATTCAGTTTGCTCAGGTTTTTCTAATGCACGTTTCCCGGAGAGAGAATGGACGGGAGAGCACTAAGAGTTCTTCATAATCCCTCATTCCAATTCTTCACCAGCACTGACTGCACCATCACTGACCCACAGATGCTTAGATACTGTACTACAGGTCTGCTGGACCGCTGGCGAATAACTCACGGATCATGCACACTGAGCATCTATTCTTATAAACATTTGAAGTAATATCAGTATTTTGAGGTGAAAAGTATGATTCAATTCAAGGCAATTTTTCATCAAGATGTGACATATGTTTCCTGGCTGGTTCTGACTGGTTTTTACTGGTTGGTACTGTTGGACCGCAAGTGTGATGAGGACACCGGCAGAAATGTCTTTGGCATGGACCGAAGCCAGAGATACAGCCGTAAATAAGGTGAAGGAGACAGCTGTGACGGATGTTTCCAGAAGCATTGATGAGTGAATGGTGACAGTAAATGTGATGCGCTACTGACAGCAGTCACTCCAGACACAGTTATAAGCAAACATTGGATGTCAGTCAAGTAGATTGGTGTCTGTACAATCTTTCTCATGGTTTCGGTATCTTGGCAGATGTGTTTTATTGTAGCTCTGGTGAGGTCGCAACATTGACATCGTAGACATTTGTTTATACTACATAATACATATCTCAAAAGTAAAAGTATATGACTATTACATTAATAAATGTATGAACTGTAATTTAGACCTGCTCACAGTTGGGGATAAAATATTGAAAATATAGTATAAGTTTGACTTTAAAAATTATTTTCATCTAGCGTTAAAACAGACATTTTGAAAGTTTAAAATTCATTACACAGCTTATGAACACTTGACATTGCATCAGAGAGTTCGTCATACACAGGATTATTGCTTGTGTTTGTTTATGATCTATACAATATGCCGAAGCAAACGTTTCTTTTAAAAAAGCAAGCCTGTTCAAACAGTATGACCATTGTCCAACAGGCCGCAGCATTTGAAGTTACACCGAACAGCCAAACCACATCTACATTTACATTTACATTTAGTCATTTAGCAGACGCTTTTATCCAAAGCGACTTACAATAGTCGAGGAGACAATGAAGCGGTAAATAGCCGATACAACAATAGGTCAACAAGTGACACAACAATGTTACCGAGTTACACAGAGAGAGAAGTTACAAAAAGTATATATATATATAATGTTTTTTTTTTTTTTTGTTTTTTTTTTTTTTGATAGAGTGAGTAGTTAGAAAAGAAGTGAGTTAGTGAGTTAGGTGTAACCGGAAAAGATGAGTTTTTAGGAGTTTTTTGAAGATAGAAACCGAGTCTGACAAGCGTGAAGCCCGAGGCAGATCGTTCAAACCACCTTCACGTGCGCACAAGAAACCATCACAGTCGCTTTCAATGCAACCTTTCACAATTCTAAACAATGCAAGGTTAACCAAAGGAAACATAAATCACACAATCACTAAATATAACATTTTTATTTTCCATTTATTTCAGTCCGGTCCTTCAGAAGACATATCTGATAATACATCTGACACCTCCAAAGACTCAACACAACCCATGACCATATCCATGTTTTAATCATTTTCTGTTCATATCATAACATGCAGATGAGTGGAAACTTGAAAGTAAATGATAAATATTCAAGTTTGGTTGAATAATACATTTAAAAAAAGCCAGGACTGTTCCAGGATTGCCCTTAATAGACAAAGAACACATCCTGTACCAGATCGCTGTGGTGTTTTGGCTACATTGGTATTTAGTTGCTTGTTTCTGCTGTGTTTTTGGAAGCTGGCGTATCATCTGAAGTTAAGATGGCTCGATCGGTGCTGAGAAGGCAGAGTTCTGCTACTGTCTGTCCCCGGAGAGAGAGCTGAAACAGCCTCTCTGATTCACACGCTGCTCTCCGCCAATGACCTGTCCTAACTGAGAGGTCGCGCCACAGGGGCACAGGAACATTGCTTTGATCAGAGGCCAGAGATTTTATTAGAGCATCCGCAGTGTTGCGTCGGTGATGTACTGTGACGACAGTGAGATGGGTTTATGCATTTCACTGACGTGACTCCAGCACATCTCATGCTGACACTCTTGGGTGTTTCCCTTACTACAGGAACTACCAACAGGTCTTAGAACTATTTCTAATTGTAAATCATGGAAAGATTTCAACTTTTCTTACTTTTCATAAGAAGTCATTATTTGGAATAAAGTAATGTAATGATTTTTATTACATGTCTAATTTTGTATTGTGTAAGCGACCACAGAGAATCTTGTGATGTTAATGATGGAAGTCACATGGGCTGGAGGCATCTCCCTGGCTCCCTACATGAACATCTCTTCCCTGGCCCTTCTGATCCCTGTACCGGCCAGCTCCAGGACGATTGTAATGTCCCGTTCTGGTTCCCCTGTGCTCCCTATGTGACTGTTTCGTCCCTTTGACTCGGTTTCTCATGATCCTTCACGTTCTCTCACCTGTCTCTCATCTCCAACCGTCCCATCTGTCAGCAATCCCATCATGAACCTGGACTGACTGTTTGTTCCTGTTGTCCGGTATCGTCTATGAGTGAAGTTGTTTTCTCTCATGATTCCAATGTAAGGACTTATTTGTGAAATAATTAACTCAACCCTTTTATTTAAATTAACTCAAATCATTTATTTAAATTAACTCAACCCTTTTATTTAAATTAACTCAACCCTTTTATTCCAGCAAGGCAACGAATAATTCGTTACATTGTTTTTTGTAAATATTATAGTGTTTTTCTTGTTTTTTAGATCACTAAATACTAATATTTCTATAATGGATTTTTACCATTTGACAAATCCTAAACAACTTGAAACAAAATTCAATAAAGAAATAATGGTGTCCATGCTTTTATGGATGTTCGTCCAAGAACAACAGAAAACAAATACATACATGTGTTTTTATACAAATCCACTTCAAATATAAAAGAAGTAACATCTCAAATTTTCTTCTTCACTCCATCATCTTGTATGAATTCAATAGAGTTGGTGACGCACTCCCTCTCAACATTCTCTTTTGTCCAACACGTATCTTTTCATAACTCTTAATGTGTGACATTTTAACTGCTCCCCAGTAAAAGAGGGAAAATGATAAATCAGAGACGAGCTTTATAATGATGTAAGTGTCCCTTTGTCCACCCCACTGAATAGACTCATTGAAAGCTCACACAGCTCTCTCTAACTGTTTATCTGAAATCAGCTGCATCTCAGCGCTCAAGACTCTTCATGTCCCGACCCTGAACGTGATGTGTGTGTTAAAATAAACGAATGATGTTCAGTATGAGGGAAGAGAGGGAGGGCAGAGACCTCATCGGCCTGTTCTTGTCCTTCCGGTGTTTAACATAAGCAAAGGTTGCTGACCTCTCATTTATCTGACCACAGGAAGATAACTCGGACTGTACGTTCAGCGGATTTGAGATATTAAATAAAACCTATCTCAGTATTCCGTATCAAATCTCTGCTGTTATATAGATGAATAGGTCCAGTCCTCACGTCGCTGCGAGTCTGATAAAGGCTCAGATGGAGAAAAGTTAGGGTTAGACATTAAATCACTGTTACACATCTGAAGGGAATGTCAGCTGGCAACAAAACCAACATGAAATATTGTGCAAAACCCGGTACACTTCTTTAATTTCAAACATTTATGAATGGAACAGTATAATCAAACAGGCAAAATTTAGGAGAGGATGTGATCGAATTCACTTTTTTTTGGGTTTTAGTAATTACTTATGTAATTATATAAGTGATTGTTTGGTCTATACAAATGAAAAAGGTTTGGGTACTGTAAATCACATTCTTTTCATTTCCTTTCATTAGCAAAATGCAAAACATTATAGCTCATTGCAAACAAATAAAGTATTGGATTCAACTTCTAGATAAAACCGTGCATCACAAAACATGATTGAAGGTGAAATTGGGACCCTACAGAAATACTGATGCACTCTCACTGCAAATCATTTTAGGAATTATTTCATGTTATGAAGAGATCATTTTTATGAAACTTGACCACCTGATTCGTGTGCTCAGAACAATTTTCTTTCACCCCAGTGGTGATTTGTTTCGGCGTGGAGTTTATTCATATTTTGCATGGTTGTATAGGTATATTGTTGTGTAAACCTCCCACAGTATATATTGTGTGTGTTAACATCAGATGCCCCACCAGTGCTCTCGAGGGGTCACACAGAACACACCTAAACTCAGCTAAACTCAGATATGGGTTTACTGTTTCCTGCAGGTGAATTTTAAACTTTGTTTATTATGTCAGAATCAGATTTGAACACTTTGAACTGTTTTCACAGAAACAGCTCGCTTGTTTGAATGGAAAATGAATATGATGCTGTTGGAGGAAGAAGTTAAATTAAAGAATAACAATACTAAACAGAACATTTCATTGAGAAATGAAATGTGTTAACCTGTCCTCATGTCCTTTCAAACCCTTATGACTTATTTTATTCGCAGGAATACAGAAGGAGATGAAAGGCATAATGGAAACGAACAGTGAGTTACACAGCACAGACTCTGTAATGTTCTATCTGCAAGAGAAAAAGTACTCTGATTATATCACCTTGTGAAATATTCACCCAAACTCTGATTCTGAGGAACAGAAGAAAGACGTTTGAGGTGTCAAATATTTTTCAATTTCTCTCTGAAGTTTTAATGCCTTCAA
>CM065661.1:17237905-17250405 GCA_033220385.1 Triplophysa yarkandensis | reverse complement strand
GGCTGTCGATTAAACAGAACGATATCTCCATCAATCATGTGTCTCTCAACTACATCACCAAACTTCAACTCCTGGGCCATCTTCTCTCGGTTACCATACTTCAAAAACCTGAAAACCGCATTCATAGTTGATTTTAGTACTAGTTATAAACACTGTCACAACAAAAAAAATTACATTACAGATATATTTCTATATATTTCTATAAAAGAGAGAGATCTGACCTCTTCATCTGCATGTGTCTCTGCTGGATAAAGTTTGCTCCAGGATGATCCTCAGGACCGTTACGGACGAGTTTCCTCATCAGCTCAATGTTTGCTTTATTTACCTTAAACACACAATGAAAACAGATAAGACACAAACTGAACATCTTAAAAGTGATACAACAAAAATCTGTCGTTAGTTAGTCAGTCTCTAATTATTCCAAATTATTAGACGTTTCTTTGTGTTGATGAACACAGAGAAAGATATTTAAGATATTTCTTTATTCTAACTAAACCATTGATTATTATATTTTGAAAAATAACTTTTTCTACTAGGGTAGTCAAAGTAGTCCAAGAACTGTAAGGAACTACAATATATACGGTACAATTTTAATGGTGATGGTAAAAAATTGATTTTTTTAGGTGAAATACTTCTTTAAGATTCTTCTGAATATATATTTGAATGTAGCAGATCGTCTCATCTGTAAACCACTCTGACCTTCTCTGGGTACGTCAGGATTTTGGCCACGTGCACCGGTACAGCGACCTCATCAATTCTCAGGTTGGGGTCAGGAGAAATGACCGTTCTGCCCGAGAAATCCACTCTCTTTCCAGACAGGTTTCCTCGAAATCGGCCTGAAAAACAAGGCAAGTGTAACTCAAAATGAGTCATAACAGAATAAAGCCCTACGCGTCGGCTCTTGAGAGTCATACCCTGCTTTCCCTTGAGTCTTTGCACAAAGCCACGAGTCCATTTCTTTGGTGCCATGTTAAGCGGGATTCCTGACAGTTCACTGTTGATGTAGAGAGCACACTGAAGCTGAAGAAAATCCCAATCCTCCATGATCATCTGAGTCTTAGCTCCTGACATCCGATGCTGTGGAGAAACAAACCCATCAGTCATGACATGAATATTCATTAAGAAGATGGACCAAAAATACTTCAAAAATATAACTGACATATTTTCTTTAATAAACAAAAAGAGAAATACAATAGATGACTATCTAGATTAAAGATGCAACACTTTAACATTTCTTTGGTTCATTTAAGATCTATTTGTCATCTGATGTGAGCGATTGTGTCTCCACACCTTCTTGATGACATCATTCAAAAAGATGATTTCAGTTAACTTCATCGTCAGATCGTCCTCGTTGGTTCCTGATTTGAGGTCGCTTACGACCGAGGGACGGATACAGAGAGGTGGGACTAGAATACGTGTCAGGATGAGGTCAGCAGGTTTGCCAGATTCTGGATTCATTAGGAGAAGAGGAATGTCCTCCTTTGGAACCCTCCGGAAAAGATTCAACACCACCAGAGGATTGAGGTTTTCCTGAAAGATGACAAATAGACAAAACTTAGCATGAGTCAGAGCAGAAGAAAAAGAAAAGAGATTTATCAAAAAAACACTCACTGACATTATGACATAATGTTTTGTAAAGACTTAAAGGTTATATACCTGTGCTTTGTTCAATAGAGACTCCACTTCTTTATTGTGTTCAATGGCCACATCAAACGACTGGAGAAAATCAGACACCATAGGGTCGATCACTTTTTTTGTGGTCTTATACTTTTCATGAATGATCTTAAGTAAGCCACACTTCTTCACAGGACCTAAAGAGACATGAGAGACACAGATCAACATATATTTTGTGCGTGTGTGTGTGCGTGTGTCTGTGTTTGCATGCGTATTTGTACCATTAAACGCATTGCAGTAAAAGCATGTGGTTTTCTTCCTGCATTTGTCAGAGATTTTCTTCTTTAAACCGCGTTTCTGCAGGTACACTAGACCAGGCCTCCGCAAATAATCCAGAAACTGAAGCTTTTCTTCTTTAGACAGAAGAATGTGTGAACACGTCTTACAAATCATCTGAAATAAACAGAAACAATCAGATCCATATCTTCTTCTGTTTGTGCTTCTATAAAAAATCTTTTATAACCTAAAAGAGTATTTTAGCAGACACCAAACACTTGCCTGCAGGATTCCGATGATGGCTTTAAAGTATCCGATGTGAAAACACGGTAGTTCCAGATCCAGATATCCATAGTGACCCAGACAGTCGGCCAGGTTCTTCCCACATGTTTCACAGGGTCGGTCCTTCTCACTGGTGCCCTGGTGGATAGAGAGTCAGAGAGAGAGAATCATCGGTCTTTGTCTTCTTGTGTGGGTTGTTCGATTTAGTTTTTGTTGTATTTATTGTGATGTGTTGTAATTATTGTGATGTGTTGTAATGTGATGTGTTGTAGTGTGATGTGTTGTGTTGTAGTGTGATGTGTTGTTATTATTGTGATGTGTTGTAGTGTGATGTGTTGTAGTGTGATGTGTTGTGTTGTAGTGTGATGTGTTGTAGTGTGATGTGATGTGTTGTAATGTGATGTGTTGTAGTGTGATGTGATGTGTTGTAGTGTGATGTGTTGTAGTGTGATGTGATGTGTTGTAGTGTGATGTGATGTAGTGTGATGTGTTGTAGTGTGATGTGTTGTAGTGTGATGTGATGTGTTGTAGTGTGATGTGTTGTAGTGTGATGTGATGTGTTGTAGTGTGATGTGATGTAGTGTGATGTGTTGTAGTGTGATGTGATGTGTTGTAGTGTGATGTGTTGTAGTGTGATGTGTTGTGTTGTAGTGTGATGTAGTGTGATGTGATGTGTTGTGTTGTAGTGTGATGTGTTGTGATGTGTTGTAGTGTGATGTGATGTGTTGTAGTGTGATGTGTTGTAGTGTGATGTGATGTGTTGTAGTGTGATGTGATGTAGTGTGATGTGTTGTAGTGTGATGTGATGTGTTGTAGTGTGATGTGATGTGTTGTAGTGTGATGTGATGTGATGTGTTGTAGTGTGATGTAGTGTGATGTGATGTGTTGTGTTGTAGTGTGATGTGTTGTGATGTGTTGTGTTGTAGTGTGATGTGTTGTAGTGTGATGTGATGTGTTGTAGTGTGATGTGTTGTAGTGTGATGTGTTGTAGTGTGATGTGATGTGTTGTGTTGTAGTCTGATGTGATGTGTTGTAGTGTGATGTGTTGTAGTGTGATGTGTTGTAGTCTGATGGGATGTGTTGTAGTGTGATGTGATGTGATGTAGTGTGATGTGATGTGTTGTGTTGTAGTGTGATGTGATGTGTTGTAGTGTGATGTGATGTGTTGTGTTGTAGTCTGATGTGATGTGTTGTAGTGTGATGTGTTGTAGTGTGATGTGATGTGTTGTGTTGTAGTCTGATGTGATGTGTTGTAGTGTGATGTGTTGTAGTGTGATGTGTTGTAGTCTGATGGGATGTGTTGTAGTGTGATGTGATGTGTTGTGTTGTGTTGTAGTGTGATGTGTTGATGTGTGATGTGTTGTAGTGTGATGTGATGTGTTGTGTTGTAGTGTGATGTAGTCTGATGGGATGTGATGTGTTGTAGTGTGATGTGTTGTAGTGTGATGCGATTTGTTGTGTTGTAGTGTGATGTGTTGTAGTGTGATGTGATGTGTTGTGTTGTAGTGTGATGTGTTGTAGTGTGATGTGATGTGTTGTAGTGTGATGTGTTGTAGTCTGATGGGATGTGTTGTAGTGTGATGTGATGTGATGTGATGTAGTCTGATGGGATGTGTTGTAGTGTGATGTGATGTGTTGTGTTGTAGTGTGATGTGTTGTGATGTAGTCTGATGGGATGTGTTGTAGTGTGATGTGATGTGTTGTGTTGTGTTGTAGTGTGATGTGTTGTAGTGTGATGTGTTGTAGTGTGATGTGATGTGTTGTGTTGTAGTGTGATGTGTTGTGATGTGTTGTAGTGTGATGTGTTGTAGTGTGATGTGTTGTAGTGTGATGTGTTGTAGTGTGATGTGATGTGATGTGTTGTAGTGTGATGTGTTGTAGTGTGATGTGTTGTAGTGTGATGCGATTTGTTGTGTTGTAGTGTGATGTGATGTGATGTGTTGTAGTGTGATGTGATGTGTTGTGTTGTAGTCTGATGTGATGTGTTGTAGTGTGATGTGTTGTAGTGTGATGTGATGTGTTGTGTTGTAGTCTGATGTGATGTGTTGTAGTGTGATGTGTTGTAGTGTGATGTGTTGTAGTCTGATGGGATGTGTTGTAGTGTGATGTGATGTGTTGTGTTGTGTTGTAGTGTGATGTGTTGATGTGTGATGTGTTGTAGTGTGATGTGATGTGTTGTGTTGTAGTGTGATGTAGTCTGATGGGATGTGATGTGTTGTAGTGTGATGTGTTGTAGTGTGATGCGATTTGTTGTGTTGTAGTGTGATGTGTTGTAGTGTGATGTGATGTGTTGTACTGTAGTGTGATGTGTTGTAGTGTGATGTGATGTGTTGTACTGTGATGTGTTGTAGTCTGATGGGATGTGTTGTAGTGTGATGTGATGTGATGTAGTCTGATGGGATGTGTTGTAGTGTGATGTGATGTGTTGTGTTGTAGTGTGATGTGTTGTAGTGTGATGTGTTGTAGTGTGATGTGATGTGTTGTGTTGTGATGTAGTCTGATGGGATGTGTTGTAGTGTGATGTGATGTGTTGTGTTGTGTTGTAGTGTGATGTGTTGTAGTGTGATGTGTTGTAGTGTGATGTGATGTGTTGTGTTGTAGTGTGATGTGATGTGATGTAGTCTGATGGGATGTGTTGTAGTGTGATGTGATGTGTTGTGTTGTAGTGTGATGTGATGTGATGTAGTCTGATGGGATGTGTTGTAGTGTGATGTGATGTGTTGTGTTGTAGTGTGATGTGATGTGTTGTAGTGTGATGTGTTGTAGTGTGATGTGTTGTAGTGTTATGTGATGTGTTGTAGTGTGATGTGATGTAGTCTGATGGGATGTGTTGTAGTGTGATGTGTTGTAGTGTGATGTGTTGTGTTGTAGTCTGGTGTGATGTGTTGTAGTGTGATGTGTTGTGTTGTAGTCTTGTGTGATGTGTTGTAGTCTGGTGTGATGTGTTGTAGTGTGATGTGTTGGATTGTGATGTGTTGTAGTCTGATGTGTTGTGTTGTAGTGTGATGTGATGTGTTGTAGTGTGATGTGATGTGTTGTAGTGTGATGTGTTGTGTTGTAGTGTGATGTGTTGTGTTGTAGTGTGATGTGTTGTAGTGTGATGTGTTGTAGTGTGATGTGTTGTGTTGTAGTGTGATGTGTTGTGTTGTAGAGTGTTGTGTTGTGTTGTAGTGTGATGTGTTGTGTTGTAGTGTGATGTGTTGTAGTGTGATGTATTGTAGTGTGATGTGTTGTAGTGTGATGTGTTGTGTTGTAGTGTGATGTGATGTGTTGTGTTGTAGTGTGATGTGATGTGTTGTGTTGTAGTGTGATGTGTTGTAGTGTGATGTGATGTGTTGTGTTGTAGTGTGATGTGTTGTAGTGTGATGTGTTGTAGTGTGATGTGTTGTGTTGTAGTGTGATGTGATGTGATGTGTTGTGTTGTAGTGTGATGTGTTGTAGTGTGATGTGATGTGTTGTGTTGTAGTGTGATGTGTTGTAGTCTGATGGGATGTGTTGTAGTGTGATGTGATGTGTTGTAGTGTGATGTGATGTGTTGTAGTGTGATGTGATGTGTTGTAGTGTGATGTGTTGTGATGTGTTGTAGTGTGATGTGTTGTAGTGTGATGTGATGTGTTGTGTTGTAGTGTGATGTGTTGTAGTGTTGTAGTGTGATGTGATGTGTTGTAGTGTGATGTGTTGTGATGTGTTGTAGTGTGATGTGTTGTAGTGTGATGTGTTGTAGTGTGATGTGTTGTAGTGTGATGTGATGTGTTGTGTTGTAGTGTGATGTGTTGTAGTGTGATGTGATGTGTTGTGTTGTAGTGTGATGTGTTGTAGTGTTGTAGTGTGATGTGATGTGTTGTAGTGTGATGTGTTGTAGTGTGATGTGATGTGTTGTAGTGTGATGTGTTGTAGTGTGATGTGATGTGTTGTGTTTTAGTGTGATGTGTTGTAGTGTTGTAGTGTGATGTGATGTGTTGTGTTGAAGTGTGATGTGTTGTAGTGTGATGTGTTGTGTTGTAGTGTGATGTGATGTAGTCTGATGGGATGTGATGTGTTGTAGTGTGATGTGATGTGTTGTGTTTTAGTGTGATGTGATGTGATGTAGTCTGATGGGATGTGATGTAGTCTGATGGGATGTGTTGTAGTGTGATGTGATGTGTTGTGTTGTGTTGTAGTGTGATGTGTTGTAGTGTGATGTGTTGTGTTGTGATGTGTTGTAGTGTGTTGTAGTGTGTTGTGTTGTAGTGTGTTGTGTTGTAGTGTGATGTGTTGTAGTGTGATGTGTTGTAGTGTGATGTGTTGTAGTGTGATGTGTTGTAGTGTGATGTGTTGTAGTCTGATGTGATGTAGTGTGATGTGTTGTGTTGTGTTGTGTTGTAGTGTGATGTGTTGTGATGTGTTGTAGTGTGATGTGTTGTGATGTGTTGTGTTGTAGTGTGATGTGTTGCAGTGTGATGTGATGTGTTGTGATGTATTGTAGTGTGATGTGTTGTAGTGTGATGTGTTGTGTTGTAGTGTGATGTGTTGTGTTGTAGTGTGATGTGTTGTGTTGTAGTGTGATGTGTTGTGATGTATTGTAGTGTGATGTGTTGTAGTGTGATGTGTTGTAGTGTGATGTGTTGTAGTGTGTTGTGTTGTGATGTGTTGTAGTGTGATGTGTTGTAGTGTGTTGTGTTGTGTTGTGATGTGTTGTGATGTGTTGTGATGTGTTGTGATGTGTTGTAGTGTGATGTGTTGTAGTGTGATGTGTTGTAGTGTGTTGTGTTGTGATGTATTATAGTGTGATGTGTTGTGATGTATTGTAGTGTGATGTGTTGTGTGTGATGTGTTGTGATTTGATGTATTGTAGTGTGATGTGTTGTGTTGTAGTGTGATGTGTTGTGTTGTAGTGTGATGTGTTGTGTTGTAGTGTGTTGTGTTGTGTTGTGATGTGTTGTGATGTGTTGTGATGTGTTGTAGTGTGATGTGTTGTAGTGTGATGTGTTGTAGTGTGATGTGTTGTAGTGTGTTGTGTTGTGATGTATTGTAGTGTGATGTGTTGTGATGTGTTGTAGTGTGATGTGATGTAGTGTGATGTGTTGTGATTTGATGTATTGTAGTGTGATGTGTTGTGTTGTAGTGTGATGTGTTGTGATGTATTGTAGTGTGATGTGTTGTGTGTGATGTGTTGTGATGTGATGTGTTGTGTTGTGATGTGTTGTGTTGTAGTGTGATGTGTTGTAGTGTGATGTAATGTGTCGTGTTGTGTTGTGATGTGATGTGTTGTAGTGTGATGTGTTGTAGTGTGTTGTGTTGTGATTTGATGTATTGTAGTGTGATGTGTTGTGTTGTAGTGTGATGTGATGTGTTGTGATGTATTGTAGTGTGATGTGTTGTGTGTGATGTGTTGTGATGTGATGTGTTGTGTTGTGATGTGTTGTGTTGTAGTGTGATGTGTTGTAGTGTGATGTAATGTGTCGTGTTGTGTTGTGATGTGATGTGTTGTAGTGTGATGTGATGTGTCGTGATGTGTTGTGATGTGTTGTGTTGTGATGTGATGTGTTGTGATGTGTTGTGTTGTAGTCTGATGGGATGTGTTGTAGTGTGATGTGATGTGTTGTGTTGTAGTGTGATGTGATGTGTTGTAGTGTGATGTGTTGTAGTGTGATGTGTTGTAGTGTTATGTGATGTGTTGTAGTGTGATGTGATGTAGTCTGATGGGATGTGTTGTAGTGTGATGTGTTGTAGTGTGATGTGTTGTGTTGTAGTCTGGTGTGATGTGTTGTGTTTTAGTGTGATGTGTTGTAGTGTTGTAGTGTGATGTGATGTGTTGTGTTGTAGTGTGATGTGTTGTAGTGTGATGTGTTGTGTTGTAGTGTGATGTGATGTAGTCTGATGGGATGTGATGTGTTGTAGTGTGATGTGATGTGTTGTGTTTTAGTGTGATGTGATGTGATGTAGTCTGATGGGATGTGATGTAGTCTGATGGGATGTGTTGTAGTGTGATGTGATGTGTTGTGTTGTGTTGTAGTGTGATGTGTTGTAGTGTGATGTGTTGTGTTGTGATGTGTTGTAGTGTGTTGTAGTGTGTTGTGTTGTAGTGTGTTGTGTTGTAGTGTGATGTGTTGTAGTGTGATGTGTTGTAGTGTGATGTGTTGTAGTGTGATGTGTTGTAGTGTGATGTGTTGTAGTCTGATGTGATGTAGTGTGATGTGTTGTGTTGTGTTGTGTTGTAGTGTGATGTGTTGTGATGTGTTGTAGTGTGATGTGTTGTGATGTGTTGTGTTGTAGTGTGATGTGTTGCAGTGTGATGTGATGTGTTGTGATGTATTGTAGTGTGATGTGTTGTAGTGTGATGTGTTGTGTTGTAGTGTGATGTGTTGTGTTGTAGTGTGATGTGTTGTGTTGTAGTGTGATGTGTTGTGATGTATTGTAGTGTGATGTGTTGTAGTGTGATGTGTTGTAGTGTGATGTGTTGTAGTGTGTTGTGTTGTGATGTGTTGTAGTGTGATGTGTTGTAGTGTGTTGTGTTGTGTTGTGATGTGTTGTGATGTGTTGTGATGTGTTGTGATGTGTTGTAGTGTGATGTGTTGTAGTGTGATGTGTTGTAGTGTGTTGTGTTGTGATGTATTATAGTGTGATGTGTTGTGATGTATTGTAGTGTGATGTGTTGTGTGTGATGTGTTGTGATTTGATGTATTGTAGTGTGATGTGTTGTGTTGTAGTGTGATGTGTTGTGTTGTAGTGTGATGTGTTGTGTTGTAGTGTGTTGTGTTGTGTTGTGATGTGTTGTGATGTGTTGTGATGTGTTGTAGTGTGATGTGTTGTAGTGTGATGTGTTGTAGTGTGATGTGTTGTAGTGTGTTGTGTTGTGATGTATTGTAGTGTGATGTGTTGTGATGTGTTGTAGTGTGATGTGATGTAGTGTGATGTGTTGTGATTTGATGTATTGTAGTGTGATGTGTTGTGTTGTAGTGTGATGTGTTGTGATGTATTGTAGTGTGATGTGTTGTGTGTGATGTGTTGTGATGTGATGTGTTGTGTTGTGATGTGTTGTGTTGTAGTGTGATGTGTTGTAGTGTGATGTAATGTGTCGTGTTGTGTTGTGATGTGATGTGTTGTAGTGTGATGTGTTGTAGTGTGTTGTGTTGTGATTTGATGTATTGTAGTGTGATGTGTTGTGTTGTAGTGTGATGTGATGTGTTGTGATGTATTGTAGTGTGATGTGTTGTGTGTGATGTGTTGTGATGTGATGTGTTGTGTTGTGATGTGTTGTGTTGTAGTGTGATGTGTTGTAGTGTGATGTAATGTGTCGTGTTGTGTTGTGATGTGATGTGTTGTAGTGTGATGTGATGTGTCGTGATGTGTTGTGATGTGTTGTGTTGTGATGTGATGTGATGTGTTGTGATGTGTTGTGATGTGTTGTGTTGTGTTGTGATGTGTTGTGATGTGTTGTGATGTGTTGTGTGTTGTGTTACCATGCGGTGGTCCAGGACTCCATGTGACAGTGGTGTGTGTGATGTGATGTGTTGTGTGTGTGTGTTGTGTTACCATGCGGTGGTCCAGGACTCCATGTGACAGTGGTGTGTGTGATGTGATGTGTTGTGTGTGTGTGTTGTGATGTGTTGTGATGTGTGTGATGTGTTGTGTTGTGATGTGATGTGATGTGATGTGTTGTGATGTGATGTGATGTGATGTGTTGTGATGTGATGTGATGTGTTGTGATGTGATGTGATGTGTTGTGTTGTGATGTTATGTGATGTGTTGTGTTGTGATGTGATGTGTTGTGTTGTGTTACCATGCGGTGGTCCAGGACTCCATGTGACAGTGGTGTGTGTGATGTGATGTGTTGTGTGTGTGTGATGTGATGTGATGTGATGTGATGTGTTGTGATGTGATGTGATGTGTTGTGATGTGTTGTGTTGTGATGTGATGTGTTGTGTTGTGATGTGATGTGTTGTGATGTGTTGTGATGTGATGTGTTGTGATGTGATGTGTTGTGATGTGATGTGATGTGTTGTGATGTGTTGTGATGTGTTGTGATGTGTTGTGATGTGATGTGTTGTGATGTGATGTGATGTGTTGTGATGTGTTGTGATGTGTTGTGTTGTGATGTGATGTGTTGTGATGTGATGTGATGTGATGTGTTGTGTTGTGATGTGATGTGTTGTGATGTGTTGTGATGTGATGTGTTGTGATGTGTTGTGATGTGATGTGTTGTGATGTGTTGTGATGTGTTGTGATGTGTTGTGTTGTGATGTGTTGTGATGTGTTGTGATGTGTTGTGATGTGATGTGATGTGATGTGTTGTGATGTGTTGTGATGTGTTGTGATGTGTTGTGATGTGATGTGTTGTGATGTGATGTGATGTGATGTGTTGTGATGTGATGTGATGTGTTGTGATGTGTTGTGATGTGTTGTGATGTGATGTGTTGTGATGTGATGTGTTGTGTTGTGATGTGATGTGTTGTGATGTGTTGTGATGTGTTGTGATGTGTTGTGTTGTGTTGTGATGTGTTGTGATGTGATGTGATGTGTTGTGTTGTGATGTGATGTGATGTGTTGTGATGTGATGTGATGTGATGTGATGTGTTGTGATGTGATGTGTTGTGATGTGTTGTGATGTGATGTGATGTGATGTGTTGTGATGTGTTGTGATGTGATGTGATGTGTTGTGATGTGATGTGATGTGTTGTGATGTGATGTGATGTGTTGTGATGTGTTGTGATGTGTTGTGATGTGTTGTGATGTGATGTGATGTGATGTGATGTGATGTGTTGTGATGTGATGTGTTGTGATGTGATGTGTTGTGATGTGTTGTGATGTGTTGTGATGTGTTGTGATGTGATGTGTTGTGATGTGATGTGATGTGTTGTGATGTGTTGTGATGTGTTGTGATGTGTTGTGATGTGATGTGTTGTGATGTGTTGTGATGTGTTGTGATGTGTGTGTGATGTGTTGTGATGTGTGTGTGATGTGTTGTGATGTGTTGTGATGTGTTGTGATGTGTTGTGATGTGATGTGATGTGTTGTGATGTGATGTGATGTGATGTGTTGTGATGTGTTGTGTTGTGTTGTGATGTGTTGTGATGTGATGTGATGTGATGTGATGTGATGTGATGTGTTGTGATGTGATGTGATGTGTTGTGATGTGATGTGTTGTGATGTGATGTGTTGTGATGTGTTGTGTTGTGATGTGTTGTGATGTGTTGTGATGTGTTGTGATGTGATGTGTTGTGTTGTGATGTGATGTGATGTGATGTGTTGTGATGTGTTGTGATGTGTTGTGATGTGTTGTGATGTGTTGTGATGTGATGTGATGTGATGTGTTGTGATGTGATGTGATGTGTTGTGATGTGATGTGTTGTGATGTGTTGTGATGTGTTGTGATGTGATGTGTTGTGATGTGTTGTGATGTGTTGTGTTGTGATGTGTTGTGATGTGTTGTGATGTGTTGTGATATGTTGTGATGTGTTGTGTTGTGATGTGATGTGATGTGTTGTGATGTGATGTGATGTGTTGTGATGTGATGTGATGTGATGTGTTGTGATGTGTTGTGATGTGTTGTGATGTGTTGTGATGTGTTGTGATGTGTTGTGATGTGTTGTGATGTGTTGTGTTGTAGTGTGATGTGTTGTGATGTGTTGTGATGTGTTGTGATGTGTTGTGATGTGTTGTGTTGTGTTGTAGTGTGATGTGTTGTGATGTGTTGTGATGTGTTGTGATGTGTTGTGATGTGATGTGTTGTGTTGTGTTGTGATGTGATGTGTTGTGATGTGATGTGATGTGATGTGTTGTGTTGTGATGTGATGTGATGTGTTGTGTTGTGATGTGATGTGATGTGATGTGTTGTGATGTGATGTGATGTGTTGTGTTGTGATGTGATGTGTTGTGATGTGTTGTGATGTGTTGTGTTGTAGTGTGATGTGTTGTGATGTGTTGTGATGTGTTGTGATGTGATGTGATGTGTTGTGTTGTAGTGTGATGTGTTGTGATGTGTTGTGATGTGTTGTGATGTGATGTGATGTGTTGTGATGTGATGTGTTGTGTTGTGTTGTGATGTGATGTGATGTGTTGTGTTGTGATGTGATGTGTTGTGATGTGATGTGTTGTGATGTGATGTGATGTGATGTGATGTGATGTGTTGTGATGTGTTGTGTTGTGATGTGTTGTGATGTGTTGTGATGTGTTGTGATGTGTTGTGATGTGATGTGTTGTGTTGTGATGTGATGTGTTGTGATGTGATGTGATGTGTTGTGATGTGTTGTGATGTGTTGTGATGTGTTGTGATGTGTTGTGATGTGATGTGATGTGTTGTGATGTGATGTGATGTGATGTGATGTGATGTGATGTGATGTGTTGTG
>CM065661.1:17230405-17232905 GCA_033220385.1 Triplophysa yarkandensis | reverse complement strand
ATGATCATGTACAGGACACATGTGTGTGTATATATGATCATGTACAGGACACACACGTGTGTATATATGATCATGTACAGGACACACATGTGTGTGTATATATGATCATGTACAGGACACACATGTGTGTGTATATATGATCATGTACAGGACACACACGTGTGTATATATGATCATGTACAGGACACACACGTGTGTATATATGATCATGTACAGGACACATGTGTGTGTATATATGATCATGTACAGGACACACACGTGTGTATATATGATCATGTACAGGACACATGTGTGTGTATATATGATCATGTACAGGACACACATGTGTGTATATATGATCATGTACAGGACACACATGTGTGTATATATGATCATGTACAGGACACACATGTGTGTATATATGATCATGTACAGGACACACACGTGTGTGTATATATGATCATGTACAGGACACACACGTGTGTATATATGATCATGTACAGGACACACACGTGTGTATATATGATCATGTACAGGACACATGTGTGTGTATATATGATCATGTACAGGACACATGTGTGTGTATATATGATCATGTACAGGACACACACGTGTGTATATATGATCATGTACAGGACACATGTGTGTGTATATATGATCATGTACAGGACACACACGTGTGTATATATGATCATGTACAGGACACATGTGTGTGTATATATGATCATGTACAGGACACATGTGTGTGTATATATGATCATGTACAGGACACACACGTGTGTGTATATATGATCATGTACAGGACACACACGTGTGTATATATGATCATGTACAGGACACACTTGTGTGTATATATGATCATGTACAGGACACATGTGTGTGTATATATGATCATGTACAGGACACATGTGTGTGTATATATGATCATGTACAGGACACACACGTGTGTATATATGATCATGTACAGGACACATGTGTGTGTATATATGATCATGTACAGGACACACACGTGTGTATATATGATCATGTACAGGACACATGTGTGTGTATATATGATCATGTACAGGACACATGTGTGTGTATATATGATCATGTACAGGACACATGTGTGTGTGTATATATGATCATGTACAGGACACACACGTGTGTATATATGATCATGTACAGGACACACATGTGTGTATATATGATCATGTACAGTAAAGGTTTATTTATGTCATTATTAAAGGACATCAACCCTCTCTTCTAGATTTGGGTCTGTGTGAAGAGTGTTTAAGATTAAATTATGTATTTTATATCTGTAACAAAGCTACTACAGATTTCTCCCGACAGACGTAATGTACACAACATACACTTCACGTGTTGTGTATAGTTAATAACAGTGAGTGTGTTAAACAGACACACATGTGTGTGTTCATGAAGGTTTGTGTGCTGATTTACATTTGTGAAGACTGCAGAAAACCTGCACGTGCAGATAAGAGAAGAGACACAAATCAATACACAATGTGACCTTAAACACAACTCATGACCCTTATTGTTCTCTACACACACACACACACACACACACACATACACACACACACACACACACACACACACACACACACACACACACACACACACACACACACACACACACACACACACACACACACACACACACACACACACAAGTTTGTGTACGATTTCAGACTTTCAAGCTGCATATGTGATATGATTTGTGTGTGTGCGTGTGTAAGTGAGTGTGTGTGACGTCAGCTCTCAGTGTGTGTGTGTGTGTGTGTGTGTGACGTCAGCTCTCAGTGTGTGTGTGTGTGTGTGACGTCAGCTCTCAGAGTGTGTGTGTGTGTGTATGAAGTCAGCTCTCAGTGTGTGTGTGCGTGTGTAAGTGAGTGTGTGTGACGTCAGCTCTCAGTGTGTGTGTGTGTGTGTGTGTGTGTGTGTGTGTGTGACGTCAGCTCTCAGTGTGTGTGTGTGTGTGTGTGTGACGTCAGCTCTCAGTGTGTGTGTGTGTGTGTGTGTGTGTGTGTGTGTGTGTGTGTGTGTGTGTGTGACGTCAGGTCTCAGTGTGTGTTTGTGTGTGTGTGTGTGACGTCAGCTCTCAGTGTGTGTGTGTGTGTGTGTGTGTGTGTGTGTGTGTGTGTGACGTCAGCTCTCAGTGTGTGTGTGTGTGTGTGTGTGTGTGTGTGTGTGTGTGTGTGTGTGTGTGTGTGTGTGTGTGTGTGTGTGTGTCTCAGACTTGTTCTTTGTTACTCTGAGCTTTGGACCGGAGACGGTGAATCATAAAACACGGAACCGGAGTTTCACTCCTGATCCAGAAAGGATCTTTATTCTTATACATTAAATATTATAAAATAAATATTGTGTCACAAATACGTAAATTACGTGGATTAATACTGTAAAAGCAAAACTATGAATTTAAAATATTTTGACACATTTTATAAAAAAAAAAGTGAAATTATCCAAAGAAAATACAGAATATATAATCCTCTAATCAACTGAATTTATATTCTATTGATTA
>CM065661.1:17217905-17225405 GCA_033220385.1 Triplophysa yarkandensis | reverse complement strand
GTGTGCAGACGGGTGAGATGTGTGTTGTGTTCAGACGGGTGAGATGTGTGTCGTGTTCAGGTGGGTGAGATGTGTGCTGTGTTCAGGCGGGTGAGATGTGTGTTGTGTTCAGATGGGTGAGATGTGTGTTGTGTTCAGATGGGTGAGATGTGTGTTGTGTTCAGATGGGTGAGATGTGTGTTGTGTTCAGATGGGTGAGATGTGTGTTGTGTTCAGATGGGTGAGATGTGTGTTGTGTTCAGATGGGTGAGATGTGTGTTGTATTCAGGCGGGTGAGATGTGTGTTGTGTTCAGATGGGTGAGATGTGTGTTGTGTTCAGATGGGTGAGATGTGTGTTGTGTTCAGATGGGTGAGATGTGTGTTGTGTTCAGGCGGGTGAGATGCATGTGATAGGACAGATGATGTGTGAAAGATTGTTATCGGTGGGTTTTTTGTTTCAGGTGAAATGAGCAACTGATGAATTCATATGTGCTGATGTCCTGTGCTTGTGTGTGTACACGTGTGATAAAACACTGCAAACACTCTCAGAACAGAGAGACTATTGTGACTTTTGTGATAACAACCGCACTGCAAATCTCTCTCTCTCCTTCTCTAACTACTTACCGTAGTAAATAAAGTATGGGAAGTACATTTTAGGGGCTAACCATATCGTGTTGTGTGAATTTCTCAGATTCACTCATTCATAAATTCAAATTGTGGAAAGTGTATTTGTCTTGTTGTGATTTACTTGGGACATTCAAAAATAAAGTGTTTTCCTTTCCCTATTTCTAAATCATGGTCTCAAAGGAGTTTTGAAAGGATTTATGCTGCTTTAAATTGTTTCACTGATTTACAGTATAACCACAAGATCTGATCCCGATGCTGAAGGACTTCTCCTTTGTAGATGAGATATGGCTTTCTTTTGGAACACCATGACTTTGGTTTTGTCCAGATTTATTGTCAGAGCGAGAGAGAGAGAGACCAGAGAGAGAGAGAGAGAGAGAGAGACCAGAGAGACCAGAGAGAGACCAGAGAGACCAGAGAGAGAGAGAGAGACCAGAGAGAGAGAGACCAGAGAGAGACCAGAAAGAGACCAGAGAGAGAGAGAGAGACCAGAGAGAGAGAGAGAGAGAGAGACCAGAGAGAGAGACCAGAGAGAGAGAGACCAGAGAGAGAGAGACCAGAGAGAGAGAGAGACCAGAGAGAGACCAGAGAGACCAGAGAGAGAGAGAGAGAGAGAGAGAGAGACCAGAGAGAGAGAGACCAGAGAGAGACAGAGACCAGAGAGAGAGAGACCAGAGAGAGAGAGACCAGAGAGAGAGAGACCAGAGAGAGAGAGAGACCAGAGAGAGAGAGAGACCAGAGAGAGAGAGACCAGAGAGAGAGAGACCAGAGAGAGAGAGACCAGAGAGAGAGAGAGAGAGAGACCAGAGAGAGAGAGAGAGAGAGACTTAGTCGTTGCAAAAATGAGATTGTTGAAATGTACTTTCCTTTGGTCTGAAAAGTACTGTGTGTGTGTGCATGCGTGTGTGCGTGTGTGTGTGTGTGTGTATGTGTGTGTACTGATGTTTTCACTACACACATTGATTGTGTTATCTGCTGTAACAGAGGAAATGGTCTGAGATTATTTAATAACATGTTAAAAAACGTCAGCTCTTGTCAGTAAAGACACAAAACCTTCTGATGTTTTATTCACTTGATGGCATTAAGATCTAAAAACACACAAAGTCATCAGACATGAGACAGTTTTAAACCGCAGTTTTACAACATTTGTGACTAAAGGACTCAAGGTTTTTATTACAGAATGGATTATGATCACATCTGAGGTGGTTTTGTGCGGTCTACTTTAATGTTCAGTGAGTTTCAAACTTAGGGGGATTGTATTAAAAATATCTTCAAAATAACTGCTTTGTGCAAAATTCAGCAAAAGTGCAGTGACATACAGTCAAGTATAGTGACCCAGACCCCATACACACAACAGTGAACACACAAACCTGGAGCGGTGGGCAGCCGGGGGGCAGTTGGGGGTTTGATGTCTTGCTCAAGGGCACTTAAGTCATGATGCTGCCGGCTCTGAGACTTGAACCCACAACCCTAGGATTAGGAGTCAAACTCTCTGAACACTAGACCATGACTTTCCTAGTACTTGTGTAAGCCGGGGTTTTATTCATTAAAATAATTAATACAATATAGCAATATTACAAGAATAAGAATGTTGTTTTTACCAATATAAGCATATTAATGATTTAAAAATAATTTGATAAATTATCAATGAACAGGGAGTTCATATTAAATGACTAAATAACTTTACAAATATTTGAAACCTGTATCTGTAATAGCACTGAAAACAGTTTGCTTGGTCACAGTAAGCAATAAATGTGTGTGTGTGTGTGTGTGCGTGTGTGTGTGTGTGTGTGTGTGTGTGTGTGTGTGTGTGTGTGTGTGTGTGTGTGTGTGTGTGTGTGTGTGTGTAGAGACTTAGGGTGGATGGCCGACTCATCGGGTCAGTGAGGGTCTGGCAGGATGAATTCTCTCCCGTCTATGGACAGACACATCCAGCAAACCAATGATCGGCTTCTCTGCATCAAACAGGTGACACACACACACACACACACACACACACACACACACACACACACACACACAGACAGACAGAAACAAAAACACACACACACACACACGCATACACACACACAGGCATACACACACACACACACACACACACACACACACACACACACACACACACACCTGTTCATGTGTCAGGTAACACACACACACACACACACACACACGCACGCACGCACGCACACACACACACACACACACACACACACACACACACACACACACACACACACACACACACTTCACTAGTTTACACATTCAGTTTTGTCTTTACTTCATCAGCACCTGCAAAATCCTGCAAACTTCCAGACAGCCGCGTCTGAACTGTTGGACTGGTGTGGAGATCCACGAGCTTTTCAGAGAATCTTTGAGCAAAGTCTGATGGGATGTCTAACGGTGAGCACACATCAACACACATGTGAATCATATGAACACACAGATGTGTGTGTTTGCTGATGTGTGTGATCTGTTAGGTGGTGAGTCACGTGGCGGGTCAGCAGGGTTATGATATGGATCTGGGTTATCGACTGCTGGCCGTCTGTGCTGCAAATAGAGACAAATTCACCCCTAAATCAGCAGGTGAGTGTTGTGTTATTGTGTGCTTTACTGATGTTGTGCGTCAGAACCCATTAAGCTATCCTTTAACTCAATGTAAAAACACTTCAGAAGCTTTCAGAGGAATGTTTTTAAAAACATGTTCGTGTATCCATATGAAGAATGATTCAGTTCTGATAAAGATGTGAATGATGGATTTCATTGTTAAAATTAAAGTTTCATAGGAAAGCGTTGTGTGTCTGCACCCTCTTATGGTGATTTGTGTGTGTGTGTAGCACTGTTGTCCTCATGGTGTGAGGATCTGGGTCGACTTCTACTGCTGCGTCATCAGAAAACAAGACAACCAGATCCATCATTGAAGAACCCCATAAACAACATACAAACCAACATAAACAACATGAAACCACTATCACACTGGTCAGTCTCGCTCACACACGCATACATGCATGCATTCACAGACACACGTCCAAGCAAACACACACGCATACATACATGCACATACATATGCACGCATGCATACACACACAAACACATGCAGGCAAACACACACGCATTCACACGCACATTGATGCAGGCATGCAAACACATACATGCATATAAACACATACACACACATGCACACACATACACATCGATCACTAACACACAAACATGCATGCACGCATACACATGCGCACAAAAAAACAACACACACATGCACGCAAACTCACATGCATGCACACTCAAACATACAATGCAAATAGAAATAAAAACACACACACACACACACACATTCATACTCTACACATATTTATGTATTTCATGTGTATCTCTATAGTGATTCATCGTTTCAATATGAGCCTGTTTCCTGGCAACAAAACAACAACCAGGCGTCTGGATCTGTCTCTGTGGTGACAACAGTGTGGGGAGTGACCAACACCTCACAGACACAGGTAAAGACACACACACATGAACACACACATGAGCACACATGAGTGTATGTCACAACTCTCTCTGTGTGTGTTTAGGTGTTTGGGAACTCTATGTGCGCTCCTAACAGTCACATGACCACAGCCAGTGATGTTGGGATGAGCTCAGGGCCGTTCTCCTGTCAGCAGTTTTCCTCTAAAGGTCCCGGTCAAGTGTTCATGCAGCAGGAGATGTACGGGCGACCCGACTACCCCGCCGGAGGGGGATACGGTCCCGGGTCAGTGTCAGACAGACAGAGAGAGAGACAGACGGACACACAGACGGATGAAGTGTCTGAACTTTTTTCTTTCTGTTACAGTTATGGGGGCGGTCCTAATCCACAGACACGCCCACCTTCTGACTTCAGCCAACCGGCCGCTGCCGCCGCCGCTGCTGCTGTTGCTGCTGCGGCCGCCACGGCGACGGCAACTGCAACGGCAACCGTCGCCGCCCTGCAGGAGACGCAGCACAAGGACATGAATCAGTACGGATTGGTTGGACAGATGGGGCCGAACCAGACCTACAGCACACAGTTCATAAATCAACCCGGACCCCGCGGAACCCCTCATCCCGGAAATATCAACACAGCAGGACTGAACATGGGACAACCTCGAGGGCAGATGATGTCATACGGGGTTCGGTTACCCCAGCAGGGCTATTCACCCGCTCCAAGACCCATGCAGGGGTTAAAGAGGGCGTACACAGGAGAGGTGAGGAAACAGACTACAGAAGATGATGATTATATGTTTCTCTGTTTCCTGGCGTTCGCACAAATCTGAATGTGATTCTTTAAATGAAAGTGTTTTGTTTTTTAGAGTAATTATGGAGGGCAGCAGTATGGAGCAAATGGGCAGTTTTCTTCTCAACAGGGTCAGTACATGAACCCCACGGCCGGCAGACCTCTTACCTCACCCCTGTACCCCTCACAGAGAATGCCAGGACATCCTGGATCCCCGGGACAGTACCCATCCTCCGGCACGGGACAGTTCTACAAGGTCAGCTCACAAACCCTCAATATCCTCCAATACAGACATTAGACAAACCCAAAACAGTTTTTCACGTTTGAAGAGGAATAATTTTAAGGGACGGTTAACTCGAACAATTTAATGCTGTCATCGTTTATTTCTGTACGTGACCCTTTTTTAAAAGAAGATATTTTGAGAGATTTCTCAGTAATTTTGATTTTATAAAAAGGAAGTCAGTGCGTTCAGGGTTGTTTGCTTCATAACATTCTTCCAAATATCTCCTGTGTTCTGAAGGAACTCATACAGTTTTGACATGACGTGAGGATTAATATATGGATCTTTTTAATGAAATAGAATGTTTGGCCTGTAAAATAAAAATGTGTTTTCTCTGTGTCTGCATCACAGGAATCCTGTAATAATTTAAATACAGGAAACTTTCCTTACAACCAGCCCAACATGAATGCTGTACGTGAGTTATTTATTTGTTGCACGTTTTTCTGGACAGGACAAAATTTTAGTTTCGTAGATGATGCTCTATCATTTACAGTAGAAGTATGTTTGGATCAAGGCGTCTGATAGATAAATGAATTAATTTAAATCTTTTGTTGATTTATTTGCAGCCTTCACGACCATTGAGCAGCGGTTACCCACTCTCACCGTTGCCAGGCAACCCCACACCCCCTGTGACTCCAGGAAATAATATCCCTCCATATCTATCACCAAACCAAGATATAAAACCTCAGATTCCTGCAGATATCAAACCCAACATCAGCACACTTCCACCTCCTCCAGGTGACACGTCTGATCATCCTCGTGTGAGGCATGTGACGTTTGTGAGGATCACCTCTCATGTATGATGATGTGTGTGTAGGTGACTGTAAGGACGAGCGGCGTCTGATGTTTCCGGTCAGAGACGGTGTGGTTCTGGAACCCTTTAGACTTGAACACAATCTTGCCGTCAGTAATCACATCTTCCACCTGCGACCCAACGTACATCAGACGCTGATGTGGAGGTAAAACCCCTTCACACCCGTGACAAAAACAAACACACACACACACACACACACACACACACACACACACACAAAGAGAGGGATAAAGACAAAAACAAACTTACACACACATTTTCAGTAATGCATTTATTTCCATAATTTTGAATAATAACAAACTCCTTAAAATGATGAAATAAAACAAAGGGAACCATGCAAATTATGTTATAAAATATTTTATTTATTTTATTATAAATATAAAAAAAAAACATTTTCATTAATGTTTTCTTGTAAGTTTCTTAAGGTCTCATCCTGAGCTGCTTTTCAACGAAATTTAAACGAGTCTCTGTCTATTCTGCGCTTCTATGAGCTGTTTTTTTTTTATATTCGGTCAAAATCATAATGTCAAAAACATTTTTATTAAATAAACGAAACGCATCTAATTTCAGACATGTAGGTGTACACCGCCAGCTCTGTGTTTCTTCAGTAGACTTTAGAGATGCTGAATGTTGTGTTTGTTTGTCAGGTCAGATCTGGAGCTGCAGTTTAAGTGTTATCATCACGAGGACAGACAGATGTTCACTAACTGGCCAGCATCCGTGCAGGTCAGCGTCAACTCGACACCTCTCACCATCCAACGCAGTGACAAAACTTCCCACAAACCCCTGCTCCTGAAACACATGTGTCAGCCGGGACGGAACGCAATCCAGATCACAGTATCCGCCTGCTGCTGTGTGAGTACATCAGACTGAATATCTGTCGATGAACGATGTCTGATGGTCTGATGATGGTCTGACGATGATGTTGTTTGCAGTCGCATCTGTTCGTCCTGCAGTTGATTCATAGGCCGTCTGTAAAGTCTGTTCTGCAGGGATTGCTGAAGAAGAGACTCCTCACCGCTGAACACTGCATCGCTAAAGGTGACGCTTTTATTCTGGTGTTTCAGTTATCCATATTATGATCTTACAGTGAAAAAGATCTATTTATTTCTCTCTGCAGTCAAGAGAAACTTCAACAGTGTGGGTGTGTCAGTGGGCGGTGCGTCAGTGGGCGGTGCCTGTGAGGATGGGGTGGAGCAAACAGCCATCAAAGTGTCTTTGAAATGTCCAATCACATTCCAGCGTATACTGCTGCCGGCGAGAGGTCACGACTGCAAACACGTTCAGGTCAGAGAGCTTCCTGAACTCTGACACAAACATGTTTAATAGATGTGTGTATTCACGTGAACATGATGTCTTACAGTGTTTTGACCTGGAATCATATTTAGAGATGAACTCTGAGAGAGGGACATGGAGATGTCCCGTGTGCAAGTATGAACACACGCACACACACGCACACACAAACACACACACACACACACATGCACGGACACCATCACACACACACCCACACACGCACACACACGCATGCACACACACACACGCACACGCACACA